>JAHPZR010017356.1:12500-25000 GCA_019787425.1 Platygyra sinensis
TTTTACAGTTTCTGACTCTTTTCCATGTTTATCCCTTAAAATAGCGACAGCAGGATTGTATCCTTTGGAGGAAAATGGCAGAGCTTCTATGGACATTCTCGGTTTCGGCGCCAACAGCTCCAAATAAGAAAACTTGGTAACGTTAGCAATACTTGATTTGTCAATCGCTTCACTGAACTGCCCCCAGAACCGTGGCCAATCTTGGAACATGCTGTTGAATTTGGTAATCACTAACTTCAGCAATTTTGCTTCTAACCCAGTCGCTGAGCTACCACTGCTCTTCGCAGATTCACTTCCCTCAGCCTTGTTCGATTTGACCATATTCAACTCGGTTTGAAAGTTTAGATGTGTTTCGAAAAGCTCTCTTTCGTAATGAAGCTCTTCTTCTCAGATCTTATGCTTTTCTTCTCTCTTGGTCTCTTCGAGCCATTTCTTTAACCTTAAGATGTCGTTGTCTGCCCTGGTTATCCTTTCCTCAATTTAATCATTCAATTGCCTTATTTCCTCGGTGCTCTCCTTGGCGGCTATCTTCAACCCTTCAAGGTTCTTTTCAGCTGGTCAGCTTTGCCTGACATTTCCTTCAACGCCTTGATTTGTCTTTCGATTTTGTCATAACGCTTGCTTTGGATTGTCTCCTCGGTTCTTTCCCTCGCAAATTGAAGCTGGATAAGTTTTGTATCCAACATGGATAATGCTGTATCCGGAGACGAGCGCACTAACCATGAGGCCACCGCGCCTCCCACTGTTACACACAGTAACCCGAGTGCATTTGCTATGCTACCGTTGTTGAAATTCCAGTTCAAAGTAACTGTTTGCCAAATCAATAAAGTCGTGTTGTGGATCAATTTGAAAATCAATGGGATAAATACCTGTTGTGAAAGGGTTGATTGGAACATAGCGCAATGCCACAAAACTACAATCAGTCGGATACATCAAACAAGTTTAAGCCGGGGTTTTGCACAGCGGCAGATTTAGTCAATGCTTGACTCAATATCTTGATGATGATGACTCTGCGACTTGCACTTGAATAATGTCTAACAACTCTTTTTGTAGCGGTATATATAGGAGACGTTCAGGTTCAAAGTGATAACTCCCTTTCCCCTCTCGCTGATAATTCAGTACACAAATAAAATCAGTGCTCTGATCACCTAACACGCTACTACCTCCCACATCCGAGTACACAAATAACGAACAGCTGGCATTGCCAAAGATGTGTTTGGTGAAATGCCAGTTTACATCCTACCTCAGCGGTATGTAATCTGTTAATTTACTGTTGGAATCTCTTGGAATGATCCAGTAGGCTGATTTGTAAAGGGAACTTACACCTTGACCGTTTACATTCCATCTTGTTTTAATATCTGTTGTAAATGGTTTAACCCTTTCACCACCAAGGGGTTTCCCTTTGACGAGTAAAATCGTCTGGCGTTAGACAGAGTAAAATCTATTTTTTAACCCTTTCACCACCAAGGGGTTTCCCTTTGACGAGTTAAATCTTTTTTTTAACCCTTCACCACCAAGGGGTTTCCCTTTGACGGGTAAAATCCTCTGGCATTAGACAAAGTAAAATCTATTTTTTAACCCTTTCACCACCAAGGGGTTTCCCTGTGATGAGTAAAATCCTCTGGCGTTAGACAGTAAAATCTATTTTTTAATCCTTTCACCACCAAGGGGTTTCCCTTTGATGAGTAAAATTGTCTGGCGTTAGACAGAGTAAAATCTATTAAGTTGCCCTTGGTGGTGAAAGGGTTAAGATAACCGTTTGGTTCCATTACAAGATTGGGACCTTATATAATAGCCACTTAGGGATTAGGATTGTAGTTTTCCACAAACCACGCCATTTCAAATGCCAGCTGTTTGTTGACTGCAAAGCCAGGAGCCATCTATCCTGGAGGCCAATGCTACTTTCCATTTTCCCTCTAGTGGTAGTGGTGTTGGCAGTCTTACCTTGAAATTATTGCTGCTGTTATTAGGAAAATCTGCTAAGCTACTGTTGCTCGGGAGGGTGAGATAAAAGTTGTCTTTCCGTCTTGAAATGAAATGTCACTGTTGTCATGCCTTCTCCAAACTTGACTAAATGTCCTGTTAATTTGGCGACTTGCAGTTGTAAAATGTCCAACGTTTTTTCTCGGCGCGGTATATAAAGGAGATTCAAAAGAGTAGCTGCCTTTGCATCAGTAATCAATGTAATTAAAAAGATCAGTGATCTGATCACCTAACACATTGCTTCAGCCCACATCCAAGTACACATACAAGGAGTGTGTACTGTGTCCAAATACATTATATAATGCATAGTCCATATTAACAAATTGCCAACTCACGGCCAAACTCAAATGAATATAATGCATCAAATGTCCATCTGCCCATCAGGGAATGATCCAGTACCTGTTTGAATGAGTGACGTTCGATGCTTGACCAGCCCCAGTAAAATTAGATTTAATGTCAATGGTTGTAGGAATTTCATGACCGTTAATTTTATGCAAAGATTTGGTCCTAACTTGACAGCAAATTGCGGGTCTTGCTCATTGGGGTCAACTTCAAACCACCTCATTTCAAATGCCAGCATTTTATCAATCCATATTGCAGGGTAAGTTAAACTGCTATTTCCTATGTCCGCCAATGCTATCTTGGAGGTATCCAGGGTAATTTCTTTGTCTTCTACAGTAAAGTCGGGGTAAAAGACCTTAGAAGCAGAAGGTGCACCAATCATCCATCCTGGAAACAATCTGCTTTTAATAATAATCTTTTCCATATGTTCCACTAAACCTCTGATAAAGTTGTGTGCTGTCATGAAGGATAAGTCAACATGTCGGCCGATATCAGATATCAGACCGATTTTATTTGAGGTGTTCTTTTAATACAATAAATAACAACACCTCATTTGTTAACCAAGTAGGTAATGCGTTCTTTGGGTCTGGGACCGAAATGCTCGCCAACGCTACTTTCCAGTCTCCCTTGTCCAAATGGATCAGTTTTGGTAATCTGACTTTAAAATTATTGTTTGTATTCTGCGGAAACTCTTGTAAACTGCTATGACTGGGTAGAGTCAAGTAAAAATTGTCTTTCATCATTTTGTTAACTGACCTTTCTTGATCCAGCTGTTATATTTCTGAGGCCAGCCCTGCCACTGTACCAAGACTTTATTGCCTTCACGTTTGACAATTTTTTCAATACAAAAGATATCATCATCCGTCACATTGACTTTTTGTAAACCTTCCTTGTAAAAGGTACCTTTTAAGGGCGTACCCTAGACTCCTGAGGAACTTCACAATATGCAAACAATAATGGGTTGATATAGTAATGCCACTGTCTTGGCTGCTCACTACACAATCTCTTTAGCACGCTCTTCATAGTTCCATTAAACTTTTCCGTCAGGCCATTACACATAGGATGATAAGGAGTCGTGGTGAGCTGTTTAATGCTGAAAAGCCGCGTCACCTCCTTCATACACTCGGATACGAACTGCGTACCAAGGTTACTCTTGATCTCTTCAGGCACTCCCAAATGACTAAAGATATCCACCAATGCTTCTGCCACAGTCTCAGTATCAATGTTCTTGAGCGGGACAGCTTCAGGGAAACGGGTTGCAAAGTCGACCAATGTCAATATATATCTATGACCGTCTTCACTCGGGGGACCAATAGGTCCAACCAGGTTGATCGCTACTCTCTTAAACGGCTTGTGAATTAATGGCATCTTCTCTAGGGAAACCTTCGGTACTGAACCCTTGTTAACTTCTTCTTGCATACATCACAGGACTTGGCAGTAGCACGTCATGTCTCCTTAAATACCTGGCCAATAGAATGCGCTCTGAATCTTATCAGCCGTCTTCTTTATTCCCATGTGACCTCGCATGATCGGTCCGTGAGCTAGTTCCATTATTCGACTTCTCAGCTGCACAGGAACCATGACTTGCTTCACAGGTTTACCTCTGTTCACATAAGGGTGCTTGAATACACGGTACAGAACTCCATCTTTCACTTCAAATGAATTCTCAGCCTGGCCTCTCACAACTACATCATCTTTCTCCCAATATTTCTGTAAACTCTCATCATCGCATTGCATTTGCTTAAGCCTTTCTCTATCTACAAGAGGACTTTCATTTCTACTCGGTACCTTCAACGGGATACGTTCCCCGGCCTTCTTTGCTTGACTTCTCGTGGTTACAGCACACGCTTCTTGTACATGATCTCGCCTGCTTGGGTCTGGGTTATCAGCAGCTCTATCACCTGGCACATTACCAATAATTAAATCATAAACAGCATCGGGAAGACACTGCACTTCCACTTGGCCCTTGAGATAAGGTGTATCAACATCAATCTTTGCAATGGGCACTTTCCTTGCCGTGTATTGTCATGAGCAACATAACATTAAAGTCGCCAGTGAACTGATCCTCAGACACAAGGTCCCTCTTTACTACTATTCCACTACAGCCAGTATCTCTCAGGACATCAACAGACTCTCTCCACTCTACCTTTCATAACAGGCATTTTACTTCTCACTCCAGTCAACGGTTCAGCACAGGCACTACTCAACAATGGAATCTTGTTACCACAGGCTAACAGCAGCTTGTCATCTTTGATACAGGACTTGACTTCTTCTTCTGTAGGTTTAACTTCAGACGACTGAACTAGACAACTTGCGCTCACTTGACCACGTTGCACAGGGTTACCATCCTTACTTTGTCCCCCGAACCTTCGTCCATTTGATCGACAGTTTGTAGCTTCGTGTCCCTGCTTACCACACAGAAAACAACTCTTTGTTAGTGGTTGGGCAGTTGGCAGCTTTATGACCACGGGTGTTACACTGAAAGCACTGGAGGATTGTTGAATTAGACTGTGTGTTCTTAGCTTCGTCTCTCTGGCGGTACTGCCGACTTTCTGGTCACTGGGCTGAACAAATGCTTACCAAGGCTCCAAGTACTGGTCATCGATCTTCGCAATCTTTGCTAGAGTTTCAGGTGCCCTTCTCGTAGGTGAATGGCCAAATCTTTAGGGCAGGAGTCATAAATTGTTCTTTCACGATTAAGTCTTAAGACCATCAAAGGTTCGCTCAGTATCTGAAAGCTCTAGCCACCGTAGTAGGTATTTCTCCAGTCGCACAATAAACTGATCTGGACTTTCATCTTCTTCCGGTTTGGATGCCCTAAATTTACGACGATAGCCGTCCTCGGTGAGATCATATCTCTTCATCAACGCAATCTTTACTTTGTCATAGTCTTTAGCTGCTTCCTCAGATAGACGTGAGTACACTTCGAGCGCTCGTCCAGACAAAAGAGCACTGAGCTTTGATGCCCATCCAGTTTTATGCCACTTGGCTGTGTCTGCAAATCTCTCAAGCCTTTATAAGTATGCGTCTAAATTATCTTTACCATCAACAGACGAGGGAAGTTTAGGTGCCTCAGTTCGATCCTCTCTGATACTTATACGCTGATCGCGAATGCCTTGTCCTAAACGCGCAAGTTCTAGTTCGCGCTCTCTCTGCGCCTCGGCAGCCTCAGCAGCCTCCTTCTGTCTTATGATATCAGCTTCCATTTCTAACTTCCTCAATTCAATTCTCGCTCATGCCACCTTGTTTCTCTTTCTTCGTCCTCTCTTCTGTGTCTTTCTTCTTTCTCTTCGTCTTCTTCCTTTCTTTCTTCCTCAAGTCTCCAACGCTTATTCTCTTCCTTTTTCTCTTCTCTTTCCTCTTGTTCACGCGCAAATTCGAGTAACTTTTCTTCTTCCAGTCCAAACTTTTATCCGAGTTTATTAAATTTCTCCATTTCACAGCGTTAAAATTCCAGAGCTCTTTCACTTGCTACAACTCTCTTCCACAGCACAGGTACTTCCTTCCAAGTTGCAATCCTTTCCTGGTTATCGGTAGACAACAAATGATACTTGAATTCCACTCTCCAGTGACAAGCCCCAATGTTACGAGTTCGTTGATTTGAGTGGTAGGTAGTTTGTAGTCTAAACAGAACGCAGGGTTGTCGGAACAGCAACAAGGTTATTTATTTCAAACAAAAGTAGTAAACTCCGCACAAGACTTCACAAACAAGCACACGCTAGGATTGTAAATTTCCCTTCGACCGCCGTCACACTTGTATAAACATGGCCTCTGCCAAATGTACACTGAGTCCTTGTCACAGTTCAATAAACACGGCCTCCGCCAAATGTATACGCGACCTCTGTCACACTTTAGGAAACACGGCCTCCGCCAACACTCTAGTGCGTTAACACTTTTGACTCACAAGATTATTCTCTCTTCTAAACAATCTCTTTAAACACACTCTTCCTACAAAGCTACACTGATCTACTTATATCCTTTAAAGCATAAGGTTCTAGAACTTTCCGGAAAGTTAGAAAGATCCTGTTGTGAGATTTTATATAATGTAGCTGAATGTCAATCATCAATCAATCAATCATCAATCAATCAATCAATCAATCAATCAATCAATCAATCAATCAATCAATCAATCAATCAATCAATCAATCAATCAATAAGTAGTCATTATATCAACATTGTCAGTTATCACCCTCTAAAAGGTAATTCATTTATTCCTTTACCTGAGGAATTACAACATCCAATGAAAGGATTAATCAACATTAAAAATTTGATGATGATTCTTTTCGTTGGTGCCATATCCGTCATCTCAACCCATGTCACAAAAAACCCACAGAGGATTACAGCAAAAGACAGAGAATAAGTCAAACAATTAGATTACAATGGTATCTCTTTTCCTGTTGCAATTAAGGATATTAATAAAATAGAAAAGCAAAACTCTATTCGCATCAGTGTTTTTGGATATTCCAAAGAAAAATGTTATCCGATAAGAATGTCTAGTAAAAAAAATGATTATCATATGGAACTATTACTTATTAGAGATGCAGAAAAACAACATTATGTCTATATCAAAGATTTTAATATATTGACGTTTTCTTTTAGTCGTCATATGCACTGTCTTCAATGCTTTTATTCTGAAATAGACTTAGAAAAGCATATAAAAGATTGCATAGTTATCTAAATGTTTTTAAGCAATAGAAATGCCGAAGAAGGCGATAAAGTCTATTTCAAAAATCATCACAAACAATTACCCGCGCCTTTTGCTAGTTGTGCTGATTTTGAAGTTATAACTAAAAAGAAATGATTCTTTCCAGCCTTCTTATGTACAATCATATACTCAAACTTAATTACCAAAAACATGAAGTTTGTGGTTTTGTCTGTCATAAATGCCATCAGCTGTCTAGTTACCAAATTAATAGTCTCATTATCTTGTTTTGATGATAAGAGATTTATTCTTTTAGATGGCATTACTAGTTATGCTTATGGGTATAAAGGGGCCCCTTTATGATTTTTAATCATGGGGGAAAGCCCCGGCGGCCCCTTATGATTTTTCCATTTAACTTTCGATTAAATTTTGCCATTTAACTTTCGATTAAATTTTAATCGAAAAGTTTAGCTTGTGCTGAAAAACCAAATATATTAATCGAAAACATTTGGCTTGTGTCGAAAACACCATATACTTAACTACTCTAATTTTCTTTTGCAATCAGACGCGGCATCCTTTGGGAAATTTTCTTGCAGACCTGTTCCGACAAGTACACACATTAACAATAGTTAATGACATCTTCATCACATAACTTAGAGGCGCAACATTCATTTCTCGGGCGCTGTACTTTGTCTGCTCTCGATCTCGCTCACAACGGATTAAAGGCCATGTAATTTCGGGCTTAACTGTGGAAAAAACCTGTTCGGCTTCCCGGAGTTATTTTATTTGACTGGTTCGTTAAATTTGTGTTTGTGTCTAACAACTAAATACAGCGGTATAATGCAGTACCACAGTATCTACATTGTGCTTTATTTGTTAGCGGGAACTATCGTGTTTTTTCCTGAGCTATGGGACAATCTATAAAATCTGCCAATTTATCAAAATTTCAATTATTTCTCCTCCTCATGTTTTTACGTTGGTTACTTTCTTTTTAACTCAATTAAAGTGTGCTTTTGGCGTATAATACTGCTCGGAGGGCTATAGCCTGCGTAGCAAGCGTTTCCGTGAGGTTTGGGAGCAAAGAAAGACTGAGGAAGGGGATTTTGGGTATTTTGCCGGCGCGAAAATTGGGGCGAGAACCAAAAAAAGGAGGGTGGGGGTAGAGGAGGAGAAGGAAGGAAATGCTTGCAGACAAACCCCTGGATTTTGAAAACCCCGTTCGCCAACGAACGGGGCTCGTGATTGGTTGGGGTTGTCGAACATTGTTGACGTGTGTCGATCAGAGGTGTTAAAGATCTGAGTGCCGGAAAGAAGGAGAAGATGCGTTCGAAGCTTGTTCACAAAAAGCGTTAACTTTTCTCACGCAATGAGGATTTAGTCGTGAGCTTCGACAGTACGGTGAAAATCCTATAGTGCAATGCAGACGCTTTGGTATTTCGAAACCTGCACATTATTGCAGAAGCAATTGCGACACAATTTGCAGCTGTTCCTTTAATTTTAACATCACTTTCTTGAATGCGACATGCGGCAAATCGCACTACTGCGTGGGAAAACCGAGTGATTTCGTCTGGCTTGTTACATGGCATGCACAAAGGTACTCTGACATTTCATTAGAAGCATTTTTGTTGACAGAATTTAGAACCTCCGGGTGCTTTCTGAATGATTTGTTATAGTGACCTGCGGCTTGCCAGTTTTTGGCACAGATTTGCCTTACCAAACATTTAGTCTTCTCGTCGCGGGGAGTTCTTACGAGAACATTTCCAGAGTTGGTTATATAAAAAACTTTGGCTCGGAGACCGACGACCTCAGGGAAGATCATCTGTATCCAGATACTGGTCAAGATTATTGTTATGTTCCTTCTCAGATATTGGGGATATTTGAAGCCTCTCCTGCCCAAATTGCAAGACTTTTCGTTGTTTGGTTTTGTCACAGGCGATAACATAACACCTTCAAGCGATTTGCGGATCTGGCGTTTCCAGCAAACGCTTCTTTGCTTCTTTACTGGAGTTGACTTGCTCCTTTTACCTTGTATCGATTCCTGGCCAGTGCACGAATGAATAAAGAGATTAAAGATTTCGAATCTTACGAGTACAAGGATTACACAAACGCGACTTGAATACTTCTCACTGATTTGTGCTAAAACTTCAGCCTTGAGGTCCTTCCTTTTAGACGGATTGAGTAAAAATATAGCTCGATTATAAATTACGAAGTTTAAATTTGAAAGCCTGCATTGGTCGCCCGGCGTCATCGAGATTCTCCATTCCCACCGTACGCTGTTTCTTTCAGACATATTTGACAAATTAAAGTTTGTTTTGGTTCAAGGTTCACTTCCGCTGCGGCAGGTCGAAGATTTAATTGGTTAATTTATGACAGCATGACATTTCAGTGTCCGCGTGGGCGGTTTTCAAAATCTAGGGGTTTGTCTGCAAGCGTTTTCTTCCTTCCTTCCACTTCCCCTCCCCCCTCTTTTACTCGCTCCATTTGTCGCCCTGTAATTCTTTGCTCCTGAACCGCACAGAAACGCTTGCTACGCAGGCTAGGAGGGCTGCTAAAATTTGATTGATCAATTGTACCACTCTTTATCACAACAGTCATGATAAACTGCAAAATGCCCGATCATTGAGAGACACGTTTTTACTATTTCCCTGACATAACACGTTATCAACAATAGTTTAAAAAATATATTTAATTGATTTAATGTTTATAACTCAAACAGACAAAATGGACAATGTAATCTACGTTGGATATAAGAGGCATTTCTTCTATTCAGTGCTATCGAATAGTGTCATTCGTTTATTTGCTTTACCAACAGGAGGCGATTCCATGGTCTCTAAGGACGAGCATGCAAAACTTTCGAAGAATGTGCAAGAAATGAAAAATAATTTATCTTCTCCTGAAGAAAATTCGGTAAGCGATATAGGACTTCAATAGTTAGCTAGCACCTTAGTACATTCAACTGTCTTTCTTGTTTGTTGTTTTAACTTCCTTCCTTCCCCACCCTCCCCCGTCCTGACCGTACAGCATGTGCATGCATGCACTTCACAATCAGTTCCGTGCACACTGAAAAGCTGATTTATGGATGCCTTAAATTGGGAACGGGGGTATAACTAAAAGTACGATTTTGTGAAATCTCACATTTTACACAGTAAATTTCAGAGAGTAATTTTAAGAGCAAATGCACAGAAATATCGAGCAAAGCGTGGCCAAGTCCAAAATATAACTAACCTTTGTTTCGAGTTTAGGAAGAGGTATCTATGAGTTTTCAAAGGTTTTGGGGTTCTTTTTTCTAAATACGGCCTTCTTGCAGGAATATTTGGGAAAATGGATTTCGCACTCTCTGGCCAAAAAATGGCCGAATAAATTAGCAAAAAATAGCATTGCAAAGACTTCCTCGCGTTAATAGTTAAAACTATATCTTCGGGAATTAGGTACTAATATTAAAAGAAGGTTTTGGCACTCTATATTTGTCTGGTTTTTGGTTGCAGATGGTAGTTGTCACTGCGAAAAACACATCCCTTGATGAAGATTTGACAACAGTCGTTATAAAGCAAGTTTTAGTGTATAATTTTAAAAAGACTTCTCGTTATGTGCCGGGGGTCGAATCGAGCTCATTTTATGGATGTAAAGTGTCGAAACGTTCTTCTTGTACGAGATATAAAAGTTTGCTTGGGTTTTTCAACAGGCGCTTTGAAAACCGCCACTAAAATCTGAGAATTTTCTCTGAAATTCCAGCTAATTTGCATATTGTCACGGTAACGAAACACTGACACGTGAGTAAAAGTGATTTAATAAACTTAACGTTGCTTCATAAAATCCGCTCCCATAGCAAAATACTGATTCAAAGCTTTTAATTTGGTTAATCTGATGCCCCGATGGATGTGGAGTGGAGTATATTATATAAAATGAAAATTTAGAAACTGAGACTTTACAAAGGTTACCAGGTCATGGCGTATACTTTATCACTGTAACGGAATATTCCATGAAACGTAATAAATCATCCTTTGAAGCTGAAATGAATGCCGTCACTGTAACGGAATATTCCATGAAACGTAAAAAATCATCCTTTGAAGCTGAAATGAATGCCGTGTCTATGAAACTATCGATTGTATAAAGTTCCCTTTATATATACGTAAACCTCTTCTATGCGGTCAGTATCACGACCTTTTAATTTTGTTACAAGATTCAGCCTGTAACGCCTGCTGTAATACATGTCGGGTTTAACGTTATGCCATGATCATTTTTCCTTGTGTGAAGTCTTTGTTAGTTAATCCACGGAATGGCACGTATTTCCTAAGAGAGTGTTGAAAAATTAGCAAATAAATTATTCCAAGCGAGCCTTGATTGCATCTTTAAGGCTTTTGCCACTCTCACTCTAACAGGTGTTCGAAGAAGAGGGCCTCTTTATATGAGCCCAGTCAACTGAGCTGGCTCTATTTCCGAGATCTCGCCTCGCCGCTCTTTACTTCGGAAAAAAAATTCGATTTCTTCAAATGAGAAGTCGGGCTGCCCCGGTTACCGAAATGTCGGACTTTGCGACCGAGAACTCGGTATTGAGGATGGAAATTTTTCCATATGAACACTCCAGCCTGGTTGACCGGGACGAAACATTTTTTGGCAAAATAGCTTCACTATCGCAACATAGCGGCAGAAATGGCATAGTTTTTGTCTGGTATGTTTTTCCACTGCAGAGGTAGTAGTAAAGTTGAAACAATCTACAAAGCCGTACAATTGTCCAAAACCATATAAAGTTTATGTTCCACCATTTTGGTTTTGTTTCTTGAACTGCATCCAGTTCGACCGGGCTGAAATTTCCCAAGTGAACAGACAACAACATCTGTCCCCGTAACCCAACCAGCCCGGTTACCGGGCTCATATGAAGAGGCCCTAAACACCAGTAAAAGGGAGAAAACAGAGCCTAATCTCTTTTTTAATTTATTAAAAAAAAGAGAAAACACTTGTTTCGGTTAGCCGATGGGAAGCGAAACATTTTGGCGATGGCCTGAGTTTATGAACTGGTTTCCGAATTATGTTTATATTTATTATATACATACTGAGATTTACACACTGAAAAGCCGCAGAGTAAATTTTCGTTCGCAAACCGATGTAAACCAATCAAATGTCGCGTATCGCTTTTCCCACACGTGAGAAAAGCGATACGTCCAATCAGGAACCGCGTATCATGTTTTTTCACGTGTGAGCCGTACGGCAAGTTGAAGTTTTCATTCAAGGCTGGTTGGCGCGGTTTCGTACACCGCACAAGCCATCGCATTTCTTCCATCGTTAATATTTAAGCGAAAGTTGTATCACTGAAACAGAAAGGAGGTGGAAAAGAATTCGAATTGAGGAGTCAGACTCCGACTAAACAGCCAAATTTATTTCATAAGTTTTTGATTTTATTTGAGCTCATTCGCTTTTTACGAAGCTGCTTTCTTTCAGTGATTGTTGTTTTACCACATTTGTTTAAATAAAGCTAGTCACAGTTTAAGGAGGGTGTTCAATGTCAGTATGTATATAACAAACATAATACCACATG
>JAHPZR010017356.1:27500-35251 GCA_019787425.1 Platygyra sinensis
ACCAAATAGTAGGCTGATTGATGTTCTTCATCACCCATTTCTCTTCAAAATCGCACATGAAAATGTTCGCCAAAACAGGACCAAGTGGAGAGCCCATTGCGACGCCATCAGTCTGGTCATAATATTGACCATCAAAAACAAAATGACTCTTCTTTGTTGCAAACAAGAGTAAATTCTTCAGGACCAATCGGGGTAATCTAGGTGGATTTGCGAGGGCATACAGCTTATCAAGGCAAATTTCAATAGTTTCATCCAGTGGGACATTAGTAAATAGTGAACTGACATCGAAGGAACACATGAATTCGCCGTTGTGAGTGTACTGTTTGGCCCATTCTGCAAAACTGAAGGAGTCTTTAACTGAAAAACAGTTTGTGGAGATAGGCTGGAGGACGCTTACAAGGTAAGAGGCAAGGTTGTAGTTGTAAGTGTTCGTGGAAGAAACAATTGGACGAAAGGGACACCCTGTTTTGTGAACCTTTGGTAGACCATAAAGAACTCCATGTGTGGAACCATTGGGTAGGACCTTTTGAAAGGTGCAGTCGTCAATCAGATGATCTCTTTTTAGTTGACGAAGGTAACAAATCAAACTTTGTTCTCTGGACTTTGTCGGGTTTTCTGACAGTTTTTTGAATTTCGTCTCATCGGAGATCAACTGTTTCATCTTGGTCAAGTAATCATGCTTATTTACAATCACAACGCCGTTTCCTTTATCCGGTTTCGTGATGATGATAGAGTCATCTTTGCGAAGATCTTTGAGGGCTTCCCATTCTTCTTTGCTGAGTATATGTTTCTGCTTAGAGAAGTCATATGAATAAATGTAGTTGTAGGAAATGTTTTTTAATTGACACTTTAACCTATCCTCGTTTTCAACCGTCAGAGTGGGTCCGTGTCTTTTTAAATCGCGAAAGAGCAGTTCGAAAGAGCTTTTGACCTCATATTTGTCAACATTTTTAGGTGGTAAACAGAAACGTAAACCTCTTGCAAGAACGCTTTTCTCTGTTTCCGTTAACACACGATGCGAATAATTGAAAATGATTGAGTCATTGTCCAAGTTTGAGAGCTGTGGTATTCCTTTCTTCCGTTTTAGAGCATTGAACTTTTTGTCCAATTTCTTAGACAAGCGATCTTTCAATTTTGACGACTTTGCCTCAATGGTAGAGCAAGCGTGATTCAGGTCAAGAGGTGACAAGGTTTCCTGAAGTCGGCGACGTGCTGTTTCATAGGAGTCCTTGTACTTGAGTCGAAGTGATTTCTTTTCGCGAAGTTCGTAATTTAACAAATCTTCCTTGAAACGGCGGCAAGCTCGTGTCTCCTGAAAATCTTGTCTGCTCAACTTGAAATCCAGAAACTTTGGATAAATGTGGAACAGTCTGCATTTCTGTAGGAAAGAAATGTCGAGTGCCACTTTGTTATACCGGGAGAGATCTTTTTCATATCTTCGTACCGTTTTCAACGTGTCATGGCCATACCGCTCATGGATGGTCTCATAAAAATTGCCGAAAACGAGGATAGGTTAAAGTGTCAATTAAAAAACATTTCCTACAACTACATTTATTCATATGACTTCTCTAAGCAGAAACATATACTCAGCAAAGAAGAATGGGAAGCCCTCAAAGATCTTCGCAAAGATGACTCTATCATCTTCACGAAACCGGATAAAGGAAACGGCGTTGTGATTGTAAATAAGCATGATTATTTGACCAAGATGAAACAGTTGATCTCCGATGAGACGAAATTCAAAAAACTGTCAGAAAACCCGACAAAGTCCAGAGAACAAAGTTTGATTTGTTACCTTCGTCAACTAAAAAGAGATCATCTGATTGACGACTGCACCTTTCAAAAGGTCCTACCCAATGGTTCCACACATGGAGTTCTTTATGGTCTACCAAAGGTTCACAAAACAGGGTGTCCCTTTCGTCCAATTGTTTCTTCCACGAACACTTACAACTACAACCTTGCCTCTTACCTTGTAAGCGTCCTCCAGCCTATCTCCACAAACTGTTTTTCAGTTAAAGACTCCTTCAGTTTTGCAGAATGGGCCAAACAGTACACTCACAACGGCGAATTCATGTGTTCCTTCGATGTCAGTTCACTATTTACTAATGTCCCACTGGATGAAACTATTGAAATTTGCCTTGATAAGCTGTATGCCCTCGCAAATCCACCTAGATTACCCCGATTGGTCCTGAAGAATTTACTCTTGTTTGCAACAAAGAAGAGTCATTTTGTTTTTGATGGTCAATATTATGACCAGACTGATGGCGTCGCAATGGGCTCTCCACTTGGTCCTGTTTTGGCGAACATTTTCATGTGCGATTTTGAAGAGAAATGGGTGATGAAGAACATCAATCAGCCTACTATTTGGTTCCGGTATGTGGACGATACCTTTACTCTTTTCAAGAACAAAAATGATGCTTTGAGTTTTTTACATTACCTGAATGGGAGACATAACAACATTAAATTCACAATTGAGTTTGAACAAAACGATGAAATTCCATTCCTTGATATCCTTTTGAAACGCAATCCTGACAGCTCCTTCTCAACAGCAATCTATCGAAAGAAGACATTCACCGGTCTTTACACCAAGTGGGACTCTTTTACTCCGCGTAAATACAAAATAAACCTAATCCGCACTTTGGCTTATCGCTGCATTAGAATTTGTTCACCCCGTTTGTTACAGCTTGCCCTAGATGACCTCAAGAGGATCTTGTTACTTAATGGCTACCCTATGGGAACTGTTAAATATCATATGAATGATGTCATTGTGAAACATCAAAACAAGCAAAAAGATCCTGTACAAACAGTTAAGAGAAAAGAAGTTGTCATCGTTCTGCCTTTCTTAGGTTATCGCAGCGAACACCTCACAAAACAGCTGAGGTCTTGTATAAACAAATTCTACGGTATTTTCAACGTCAAAATAGTTTTTCAGAACACCCGAAGAATCAAGTCTTTTTTCCCTTACAAAGATAAAATAGCTCCTTCCTTCAGGTCAAAAGTAGTGTACAGAGCAAACTGCTGGGATTGCAATGATTTCTACATAGGGAAAACGAAACGCCGATTACGTGACAGAAAAACAGAACATTTTAAAGCCCTAACCACAAATTGTCACGAATCTGCAATTGCTGATCATGTTTTCTTAACCAACCATAGAATCAAGTGGGATCATTTTGAAATATTAGCAACGGGTCGATCAGACATGCATTGTAAAATTAAGAGTCTCTGTTGATCCGTGATCTAAAGCCAACCTTAAATGAAAACGTTGGCAGTGAGAAACTTTATCTCTATTATTAGCATATTCTTGTCGTTTTATGTCAATCAATTTTGGTAGTTCCCAGTCCGTACAATTAGTTGTATTTTTTGAATTTAAATTTATCTGTAACCGAAAAATAATCACTTCTGATGATGTATGTTGTAACATACGAAACGTTAAGTTTATAAAAGTTATGCAGTTCAAGCAAATGTTTGTAACCGCTGTTTGCGTTTTAGTCTTTTGAGAACTTCTCTTGAGCGGAAACGTCTGTAGCGCGTTTCCTAAGTTTTGAAAACTGTAGAAAACATTGTTAAGGAAGCCATTAAAGCGCGCGTAATTGACGCGAAAATCACGTGGGTATCCAATTATAGGTGTCCGATTACAAAAAGTTCAAATCAGACACCTGTAATTGGACACCCACGTGATCGCGCGCCGATTACGTGACAAATAGGCGCGCGGTGAACCAATCACGATCGAGAATTTTGTTATAGATACGATTATAATAATAATAATAATAATAATAATAATAATAATAATAATAATAATAACAACAAAAATTATTATTATTGTTTTTAATTATTATTTTCCTGGTGTGAATTCATCCTGGAATTAAAATGCTTATTTTTGTTTTGATATTAACAACAGTGTACAAACACTGTATAAAATAGAAGAAGCGATTGTGAGACTACGAGTAGCACCATTGTTACCATTGTCCATCGGCTTACTTTGTTCACAATCTTCAGTTGATTCCATTGATTTGCTTAGCTCACAATATCCAGTATTTTTAATTTTTTGCAGTAAAACTCGAAAGTTGGGCCAAGTGACCCACTCTGCCAGAGCTTATATCATCATGGTTTCCATAGCATTGGGTATCTAGTACAAAGTATTTCTACTTTTCTTTGGATAAGGAGAATTAAACCCCAGCATTAGATGTAAATTCTCTTGACTAGTACCCAATTATATACCTGGATGGACAGGCACTGTGAGAGTGAAGTGCTTTGCCCAAGAACACAACACAATGAGTCTGACTAGAGCTCAAATCATCTGACTCCATTTCAAGTCCAGTGTACATGCTCATCAGGGATGTCGTTAAGTTTTGAGTCACCTGTAGTCTCGTTCTCCACACACATAGCAAACGTGTTACTTTGTGGTTTAATTCTATCAACATCATACAATTTCACCTGTAGCATCAAGGGATTCAAAATCAAGCATACTCGGCTGTAATAGGTCTTACAGGTTACCGCCCTGAATGGCAGCCCTGGTAATTACTAGTTTAAAGCTAACAATCTTAGCCTCAACAACAACATTCATCCCTTATTTAGATTAAATTAGATTAAATTACAGTGACATAATATTAATTAATTTAAAAAATAAGGGTAACTGACAACCTGAAATAGTTATTAATGCCAGGTTATCAGTTAATTATATATACATTACAATTTTAAGTTGGTAGCACACCTGTGACAACCTTGTCACTTGACATGTATGGGTGAATTGTATCAACAAAAGATAGTCAGGTGCCTACATGTATCAAGCATACTCAGACATAACAGGTGTTAGGGGTTATAGCCATTAATGACAGCCCTGGTGGGAGTGGGCAAGAATTGAGATGGATTCCGTTCAAAGTTTGAGCAATACATGCAAAAATTATTATTCATGTTTCATACCACGGTAACTTTTTGAGTGCTATTTAAAACATCTCACTATAATGCATTGCTCTAGGTGACAATATGATTAAATCCCCAAGCATTCTCGAGAAATCAATGCCAAACCTCGTAAGAATGTTTAGTGAGCGCATGATTGTGTTTTCAACTAACACAAAACATCCATTTTAAAAGAAATATGGATAACTTCAAGTTCAATTTTCTCTCGTGGGGTCAGCTTAAGAGCTAAGGTCTTGATAAGATCTTCCTACTTTATTCAGAATATTACCCTGCTATGAGGGTTTTTGGTAACTTTACTTTTGCCATTATTGCTCGAAAGTTCTGCAGAAATCACCTTAATTTCTGTCCTTGTGAGGGATGTACACCTGTATGTAACCAATGTTATTTACATGCCCAGATGAACAAATTGGGATAGTAATGTCTAATTGATGCATTTATTTAACAACATTCACTGCCTGGCAAAGTGGAGGTTGGGTGCCTAAGGCATCCAGGAGCTTCCACTACTGGCAGCCAGGCTCCTACAGGGAGACCACTCCCATAGCTGGCAACCTGGCCATGAGCCCCATGCAGAAGGGAGAAAAGCAGGCACCCATAACACTGATAAAACAGTGGAAAGACAAGGGAGGTACTAGGGAGGGGAAATAACCCCCATGCTTGAAAATCAAATGCTCATGAAAAACCCTGACTCAACACAAAACTACTACAATGCCTTGTGGCCCAAGAACGAACGGAATCCTGGCTCATGCACAGATAGAAATACCCCTGACAAAGGCAAGAATTGTACTCCTTGTTGTTAACTCTGTCAAATTACATTTAAATATAATTATGCTTTGCTATTAATTTCTGCTCCTTTCAGCAACACTGTACCCATTTTGATTTAGCACCAAAGGACATGGTCAATCACAGTGAACTTTGGCCTATATAATTTCTCAATAGAGTCAAGTCAAGAATTGGACAGTCTCATGTCTGAAACAAATTTTGAGTTGTACCTGCTTGAGGAAGCAGCCTTCCTTTGCGTCACTTTGGTTTTGTTTTTCTTGCGAGGCCAGGCACTTGTGGGCTTCTGGTAATTTTTCTTAGACAACAGCCTTGCAATAATAGTTAACTGAATTCCCATCCTAAATAGTGCAAAGGATTCCTGTTGAAAGAGTCAAAGGCGAGTTTTTTCAACAGTTTTTCGCAGAGGACCACAAAAATGGTGCACCTGGGTAAAAGATAATAAAACTGAACAAAATATTGGTCAATACGATTGTTGAATCCCACCAGGCAAAGAGAGGTTCAAAGGTAGCCCTTAATAAAACCCCAAAACAATCAAACAAAATGTACAAAAGGTTATCTAACACAATTGTTACAGTGTACATGTAAACCTGAACAAGCTTAATATACTAACCTTAATGAAGTAAAATCTGTTCTAGCTGTGTGAAGTCACTTGTGCTTCTTAAGCGAGTGCTGGTGGGGTAAGTCTTCTTGCACACTTCACATATGAATGGTCGTTCACCAGTGTGTATTCGAATGTGCTGGATGACTTTTTTCTTTATTGAAAAGCACTTCTCACACTGTGGACATTTGTACGGCTTCTCTCCTGTGTGCATCCTGTAGTGTGCCCTTAGCCACTTCTTGCATCCAAATGCTCTTTCGCATCGATCACACAGGAATGGTTTTTCACCTGAGCGAGTTCTTTCATGGATTTTCAGATATGAGTTTTGTGTCTTGGCATTTAAATGGTTTTTCATCTGCCTCTTCAAACTGGACACCTGGGAAAACACTTTTTTGCATTGAACACACTCAAAAGGCTTCTTGTTGCCGTGGGTTTTAATGTGCCGACTAAGACTTGATGGCCCTGAAAAGGATTTATTTCACTGGAGACATCTAAACTGCTTGTCGCCAACAGAGTCTTTTTTGGATGAACTGTTATGATGAATAGTCCTTAACAAGGATGTGCTGTCACCTGGAACAAGTATTCCTGCATCTTCAGCCATCATCATGGTATCAACTTCAATTGCTGACACATTTTCTGATTCACAGGGTGTTCTTTCAATGCTTAGTGAGCATTATGACTAGCTGACAAAATCAACAGCAGCAGTTGGTCAGGATTAACTGTATCAATGGGCTGAATTTGAAACTTTTGTAGATCTAAGATTACTTCATTCCTGAAGGATAAACAAAAAGACAAGACAAAACAATGAATTAGAGAGACGGTTTTGTACCCTACTGACTGAAGTAACAAGCATGTAGAGCTGGTTTCTGTAGAATGAAGCAGTTGCATGTATTAATAGCAGTGTTCCTGTTGAAACTGTTGCAAAGACAAGACGAATCAGTAGTACAAGGAAGTGCAGTACTGATCTAAAAAGGCTTATTGGCACTGTTATAAGTACTGTAAACGCTATGGTCGATGATACACGTAAACGTTACTGACAACTCTGAGGAAGGAATCCAGAATCTGTTCCAGGTTACACCTGCCAACAGCTTGCCAAGACAATATTCATTCTGTGAGTAAAGTGCATTTTTCAGGAACACAAGGGAGAGACCTTGGCAGGTCTCAAACCAGGATCTCTCTATCCAAAAAGGGACAAATGGTCCTTCAAAAGTTATATGAGCTATGAACCTTGCAGAATATTTGTGAAATTTCACTGAGTCTACCTGTTTCAAATTGTTCCACAGCAAACTTTCAGAGTTCTCATTTCTTTTGGAAGGCTGAGAAAGTCTCTTCCACTGACAGAAAAGATATTTGTTGTGTAAAGTTCAAATTTATCATTCTCCACTGAGCCAACCATTTCAGAGTCTGGTGCAGTACAAACAATTTCAAAACTCACCGAGATCCCCAAGATAACAAAAAT
>JAHPZR010017357.1:0-12500 GCA_019787425.1 Platygyra sinensis
GGTTTTTCCGTATGGACGAAATTCGTAATTTGTCTGTTAAAGATGTCTCTATTTGCAGTGAATACATGTCAGTTTTCATTCCGAAACGCAAGAATGATCAGTACAGGGAGGGGCACACATCCCTCCTGGCAAGGTCTCATAAGGCTACTTGCCCAGTTTCTATTACCGAGAGGTTAATCAAGCTTCTTCCTTTATCTAGTGAGTCATCTTCTCCCCTCGTTAGACGAATTGTTAAATCCAAGTCTAAGGAGTATTTTCATGTTTCTAAAGGCATTTCTTACACGACACTAAGAGAGGAATTTAGGAAATACGTTACACCATTTGTAGATGACATTGCGAGGTACGGCACGCACAGCATCAAGTCAGGCGCCGCATCAAATCCTTCGTGTAGGAATGTATCCGCTGATCTGCTGGACATGCATGCCGGCTGGAAATGTGCCAATTCAAAGAACAGATACATTAAGCACACTGTTAATGATCGCTTAAAAGTTGCCCGATCTATTGCTCTTTAGTTTCGGTTTTCCTTTGTTTGTTATAAATTATTTAATTAGTAGTCTCGGCGGGGGACTAAAGTCGTGCCTGGCCCGCCCCAGATTTCCTATCCGTTTTTCCCGCAGGGTTTTTTAGGGTAGGTTTTTTCTGGCCCCCCTGGCACGGCTTTCTCTAGTTTGCTTTTTCAATATCTCTTTTGTAGACGTTTGTAGTATCTGCTTTAATAAAGTGGCGTTATGGCGTTACACTCAGGCCATAATCCAATATTCTCCATGAATTGCTGTTTTGCTGTATTTCATTCTTTGATAAGGTTAGTGCAGAAATGTATTTAAAACAGCCACAAAAGCTACACTTCAGACTAAAAAAGGAAAAAGAAGAAGGAATGCAGTATATTTTAAAATGGTTGAACTTGTTCTGCAGAACTTCGTTTTAATTAATTTGATATGCTGGAGTTGTTAACTTACATGGAAAGAAACGTCTTCCATTCCTTCTGAAAAAGAAGGAGATGTCTGTAGTTATCTTTTATTAATTCAGATATTAGTGTTGTTCCATAACCTTGTGCTGTCCAACACATATCGCATATTCTGATGAGATTGTGTTTTATTATGGGATACAACAGGAAACGAAGATTATGACAGGCTGGGACCTCTCTCCTCTCCTGACAACGATGTAATGCTCATGTGCTTCTTCATTAATAGTCCTGACAGTTTGGGGAACATTGCAGAAAAAATGGACTCCTGAAGTTAGGCATTTCCTTTTGGTTTGTAACGAGAAAGATTTGGGTGATGTTGATAAATCTCACAGAACTATGAGTGAGTGAGATGTGTGACAATTGTTATGACAATTTTACTTTTTTCACTGAGTTAGACATATATTGTAACTAAACTATCGTAATTTGTAGTGTATTTGTAATTGTATTTTATCTTAACTTTAAACACTTCTAGTGAAGGTTTTCTTTTGTATTTTCACCTTAATTATTTCATTATTTCCTGGCGTATCCAGAAACTAGCTTACTGACCAGTTTAATAAAGCCATTGATTGATTTATGGGTTGATTAATGATGAAAATGTAGAGAAGGAATTAGTGAAGATAAACAAGAGTGTGTATGTCCATGTGTGCCACAAATATTGCAGCTCAAAAGGTCTCCTCCAAACCACACCCCGACACAAAACCATTACTTTGTACCAATCACGGTAGAGCCTCCTTAAGATCATAATTATTGACAAGTGGATGCCTGTGGCGCTATCACCTTTTTTCAGACCCCTTGCCTCTTGTTAAGTATTTCTGGTGAGACCAGAATACCTATTTTTAATCACTGAAGTTCAGATGTCAGAACTTACATGTAAAACAATTTAACTCCTATGAAATAAGATGGTTGTGGACCTTAAGTATAAAGACCTTTTTCACTATAAATATTTGTATCTCTTACCCTGTTATATTACTTACCTATAGTTTTTTATACCGTTTTCTCCCTGTCTTTTCCTTTGCTTGTTGTAAGAATTTACTCTTAGAAATTTTAGCTCACTCAAATTTGTTTTAATAGCAGATTAAGGGTTCAATATGATACAGCCAGAGAAGAGACAAAAAGAAAATAGTGCCTTGTCATTGCATTCTCTAAATATCAGTTTTCTGAAGTTTATGTCCCCACAGTTTGTGAGAATTATGTGGCTAACATTGAAGGTGATGGCAGGGCAGTATAGCTACCATTATGAGACACAGTGGGATAAGGAGATTAAATGTGACAAGGTATGACCTCTCCCTTCTTTTCGAACAGCAGTGATATTCTGATGTACGTCACTATTGATAGTCCCAACAATTTAGAAAACCTCTGGTAAAGTGGATTCCTGAAGTTTGGCATTTCTGGTGAATTGTTCCAATCATTCTAGATGATGACAAGAAAGACCTGAGACATGATGAAAATACAAGGAAAGAGTTCTCAAAGGTGAAACAGGAACCCAATAAGTTTCAAGAAGGCAGTGCAATTTGTGCCAAGATCAATGGCTATGATTATTTGGAATGCTCTGCTAAAACAAAGAAGGATATAAGAGATGTATTTAAAATAGTCATAAAAGCTACGCTTCGGACCAAAAAAGGAAAAAGAAGAAGGAATGCAGTAGACTTTTAACTGGTTGACCTTGTTCAGCAGAGCTTCGTTTTAATTAATTTGATCTGCTGGAGATCATTAAGTTACGTGGAACGAACTTCTTTCATTTGCTTTGGGGTGTGCCAATCTGATGTAAATAAGAACTTTCTTTTTGAAAATGTGCAGAAAGAATTAGTGAAGATAAACAAAAGTCTTTATGTCCATGTGTGCCACAGATATTGCAGCTCAAAGACTCTCCTCCAAACCACACCCCAACACAAAACCATTACTTTGTACGAATCATGGTAGAGCCTCCTTAAGATCGTAATTATTAACAAGTGGATGCCTGTGGCGCTGTCACCTTCCTTCAGATCCCTCTGCCTCTTTTTAAGTATTTCTGGTGACTATCCTCTTTATCACACCAGAAAACCTATTTTTGATAATTGAAGTTCAGATGTCAGAACTTAAAACAATTTAACCCCTATAAAATAAGATGGTTGTGAACCCTACAGTAAGTTCAAAGTCCTTTTTCACTATAAATATTTGTATCTCTTACCCTGTTATATTAGTTACAGCTGTACGTATAGTTAAATACCTTTTTCTCCATGTCTTTTCCTTTGCTTGTTGTTAGAATTTACTCTCAGAATTTTAGCTCACTCAAATTTGTTTTAATAGCAGATAGGAGTGAGTTCAATATGACTACGGCCATAAAAAGGAAAAAATAAAAAAAAAGTGCCTTGTCATTGTGTTCTCTAAATATCAGTTTCCTGAAGTTTATGTCCCCACAGTTTGTGAGAATTACGTGGCTGACATTGAAGGTGATGGCAGGACAGTTAGCTACCATTATGAGATACAGTGGGAGGACAAAGAGATTATGAGAAGGTATGACCTCTCTCTTCCTAACAGCAGTGATGTTATTCTGATGTGCGTCACTATTGATAGTCCCAATAATTTAGGAAACATCCGAGTGCTCAGAAGGTTGTTTCGGAAATACATAGAGGCCAAGAAGATTGACAACCACATGTATCATAACCTGTACATGAAGGCCAAGGGTAATGTGTTTAACAACAAGAGAGTCTTGATGGAATATATACACAGAAAGAAGGCAGAGATGCAACTTGGCAAACTGCTAAGTGGCCAAGCCGAGGCTTGCCGACAGAATAAAAGAGCAGCCAAAACAAAGACGAGCTGAACGTCTGAAATAGAAACGCATTGAAATGATCCAGCAAATCGCCAAAGAACATGAGGCAGCAAAGAAGCCAGAAAGACGGGACGGACAAGATTGTGTTTCATTATGTTATGCACCAGGAAACGAAGATTATGACAGGCTGGGATCTCTCTCCTCTCCTGACACCAATGTAATTCTGATGTGCCTCTTTAAAGATAGATCTCAATGTTTGGGGAACATTACAAAAGAATGGAGTCCTAAAGTTACGCATTTCCTTTTGGTTTGTAACAAAGATCTGCTTGATCTCGATAAATCTCACAGGACTATGAGTGAGTGAGATGTGTGCCAACTGTTATGACAATTTAAAATTTTTCACTTAGTTAGACATATATTGTAACTAAACTATGTTAATTTGTAATTCATTTGTAATTGTATTTTATCTCAACTTTATACACTTCCATTAAAGCGTTTTCTTTTTTCTTTTTATCTTTATTATTTCGTGGCACACCCGGAAACTAGCTTGTATCTAAGCTTGCTAACCACATTAATTCAGGCTTTAATTGATTGATTGATTAATTGATTGATTGATTGATTAATTGATTGATTGGTTGATTGGTTGGTTGGTTGGTTAACCGCGAAAATGGAGAGAAAGAATTGGTGATGATAAACAAGAGCCGGTATGTCCATGTGTGCCACTAATATTGTAGCTCAAAGGCTCTCCTCCAAACCACATCCCGACGCATAAAACCATTACTTTGTAGCAATCTGGGCGGAGCCTTATTAAGACCATATCGACAGGTGGATACATGTGGCGCTGACACCTACCGAGTACCCATGAAAGTCCTGTTGTAGATAGAGAAAAGCTTAAAGAAATGCAACGTGATGACGACAGTTAACAGAAAGATTGGGAGAAAGATGATGTAGTTTTGAGAGGCCAGGGTGAGAATTCATCCTGACAGTTTGGGGAACATCGCAGAAAAATGCACCGCTGAAGTTAGGGATTTTCTTCTGGTTTGTTACAAGGAAGATCTGTGTGATCTCGATAAATCTCACAGGACTATGAGTGAGTGAGATGTGTGACAACTGTTATGACAATTTTACATTTTTCACTGAGTTGGACATATATTGTAACTAAACTATCTTAATTTGTAATTCATTTGTAATTGTATTTTATCTCAACTTTATACAGTTCCATTAAAGCGTTTTCTTTTGTATTTTTATCTTTATTATTTTGTGGCACACCCGGAAACTAGCCTGTATCTAAGCTTGCTGACCACATTAATTCAGGCTTTAATTGATTGATTGATTGATTGATTAATTGATTGATTGGTTGATTGGTTGGTTGGTTGGTTAACCACAAAAATGGAGAGAAAGAATTGGTGATGATAAACAAGAGCCGGTATGTCCATGTGTGCCACTAATATTGTAGCTCAAAGGCTCTCCTCCAAACCACATCCCGACGCATAAAACCATTACTTTGTAGCAATCTGGGCGGAGCCTTATTAAGACCATATCGACAGGTGGATACATGTGGCGCTGACACCTACCGAGTACCCATGAAAGTCCTGTTGTAGATAGAGAAAAGCTTAAAGAAATGCAACGTGATGACGAGTGTTAACAGAAAGATTGGGAGAAAGATGATGTAGTTTTGAGAGGCCAGGGTGAGAATTCATCCTGACAGTTTGGCGAACATCGCAGAAAAATCAGCACCGCTGAAGTTAGGGATTTTCTTCTGGTTTGTTACAAGGAAGATCTGTGTGATCTCGATAAATCTCACAGGACTATGAGTGAGTGAGATGTATGACAAGTGTTATGACAATTTTACATTTTTCACTGAGTTGGACATATATTGTAACTAAACTATCTTAATTTGTAATTCATTTGTAATTGTATTTTATCTCAACTTTATACAGTTCCATTAAAGCGTTTTCTTTTGTATTTTTATCTTTATTATTTTGTGGCACACCCGGAAACTAGCTTGTATCTAAGCTTGCTGACCACATTAATTCAGGCTTTAATTGATTGATTGATTGATTGATTAATTGATTGATTGGTTGATTGGTTGGAAGCTGATCAATTTATCCCAAATTGTATCGATAGCTGAACAATTAAATTTTAATTGTATCGGTTGCATTTGATCGGATAAATTCAAGTTTGCCGTTGACGACAAACAAGAAATGCTTTGTATGAAGAAGCAGTAGTAAATAAAAACAAAAACAAAATCGACCAAAACTTAGCTACGCAGATATTTGGAGTGAGCTACCGAGAGGAAAAATCCGAAAGGCTGCATTGAAAATCTCTCGCTTGAGCATCTTGAAGAGGTTCTCGGAGATTTCTACACCGAATTAAAGTAGTTAAAGAAGAAAGACGGCAGCTGCGAGCCAGAGTCGGGATCGGCTTGTCGATTAAACACAACTTGGTACTTAGTGACTCAACATTTTGGTTTAAGAGGAAGGCAAGAAGACTACAACTCGCGCAGTGAACGCTTCAAGTCTGCAAAGAATGAAAATGGCCGCGACTATATGTCATGTTTGCCGAGTCAAGCCCTACGAAGATGAGAATATCTAATTCAAGGAAGGATGGTCGTTCCAAGAAAGGAGGCGACTAGTAACAAAAATGTCCAGCTGGCGTTTCTGAAGAATTCATGAGCCGCGGACCAAGCAAAGCAATTTAAGTCCATGGTTTGAAAATCTTAAAAACTTACAAACTTCGTTGACGAACACACCGGTCACTTTGAACTAGTCTTCCCATTTCAACTTCACTTGTCTTTGCACAGTTATCCTCAGTTTTCCCGAATGAACTCGTCCTTGTATCTTTAGCTCCATGTCATAGTTTAAATTAAGGCTGTAAACTTTTCTTAAAAAGATTTCACGCAAGTTTTGTCAATAAATAAAACGCTTTTGATACCGTCTCGACTGGTTTCGACGTGCATTTTCTTTCCTGTACATGTTGATTATTCATCAAAAAGTCGCTCATGCGTTCAGAGTTTTGACAGCTTCAAAGCCAATGAAATTGAACTTAATGTTACAAACTTGGAACTTGCTCGTCTATGTGGCTCGTTTTCGAAAGAAAAATAATATCGTATGGAGAACTTTGGCGCAAATTGTTGAGAAATTTAAAGACTAAACTAACATATTTTATCACACCGTTGCTTCATTCTAGCATCCCTCAATAGCAAAAAGACGTCAGCCAGAAGCTTGTATTCACGGTTGCCGTATTATTAAAAGGAAATCGGTCTTCTTTCTCGAAACAATTAGGGATTAATTGTACTTGTGAACAGATCGGACTTTTTCTAATTTCCACTCGTGGCTGCGGCAGCCACTCGTGGAAATTACTAAAAAGTCCGATCTGTTCACGCGTACAATTAATCCCTAATTGTTTCTCGAACAGACCGATTTCCTATACAAATTAATGTGGTTAGCAAGCTTAGATACAAGCTAGTTTTCGGGTATGCCACGAAATAATAGAGATAAAAAAAAAAACAAAAGAAAACCTTTTAATGGAACTGTATAAAGTTAAGATAAAATACAATTACAAATGAATTACAAATTAAGATAGTTTAGTTACAATATATGTCCAACTCAGTGAAAAATGTAAAATTGTCATAACACTTGTCATACATCTCACTCACTCATAGTCCTGTGAGATTTATCGAGATCACACAGATCTTCCTTGTAACAAACCAGAAGAAAATCCCTAACTTCAGCGGTGCTGATTTTTCTGCGATGTTCGCCAAACTGTCAGGATGAATTCTCACCCTGGCCTCTCAAAACTACATCATCTTTCTCCCAATCTTTCTGTTAACACTCGTCATCACGTTGCATTTCTTTAAGCTTTTCTCTATCTACAACAGGACTTTCATGGGTACTCGGTAGGTGTCAGCGCCACATGTATCCACCTGTCGATATGGTCTTAATAAGGCTCCGCCCAGATTGCTACAAAGTAATGGTTTTATGCGTCGGGATGTGGTTTGGAGGAGAGCCTTTGAGCTACAATATTAGTGGCACACATGGACATACCGGCTCTTGTTTATCATCACCAATTCTTTCTCTCCATTTTTGTGGTTAACCAACCAACCAACCAATCAACCAATCAATCAATTAATCAATCAATCAATCAATCAATTAAAGCCTGAATTAATGTGGTCAGCAAGCTTAGATACAAGCTAGTTTCCGGGTGTGCCACAAAATAATAAAGATAAAAATACAAAAGAAAACGCTTTAATGGAACTGTATAAAGTTGAGATAAAATACAATTACAAATGAATTACAAATTAAGATAGTTTAGTTACAATATATGTCCAACTCAGTGAAAAATGTAAAATTGTCATAACACTTGTCATACATCTCACTCACTCATAGTCCTGTGAGATTTATCGAGATCACACAGATCTTCCTTGTAACAAACCAGAAGAAAATCCCTAACTTCAGCGGTGCTGATTTTTCTGCGATGTTCGCCAAACTGTCAGGATGAATTCTCACCCTGGCCTCTCAAAACTACATCATCTTTCTCCCAATCTTTCTGTTAACACTCGTCATCACGTTGCATTTCTTTAAGCTTTTCTCTATCTACAACAGGACTTTCATGGGTACTCGGTAGGTGTCAGCGCCACATGTATCCACCTGTCGATATGGTCTTAATAAGGCTCCGCCCAGATTGCTACAAAGTAATGGTTTTATGCGTCGGGATGTGGTTTGGAGGAGAGCCTTTGAGCTACAATATTAGTGGCACACATGGACATACCGGCTCTTGTTTATCATCACCAATTCTTTCTCTCCATTTTTGTGGTTAACCAACCAACCAACCAATCAACCAATCAATCAATTAATCAATCAATCAATCAATCAATTAAAGCCTGAATTAATGTGGTCAGCAAGCTTAGATACAGGCTAGTTTCCGGGTGTGCCACAAAATAATAAAGATAAAAATACAAAAGAAAACGCTTTAATGGAACTGTATAAAGTTGAGATAAAATACAATTACAAATGAATTACAAATTAAGATAGTTTAGTTACAATATATGTCCAACTCAGTGAAAAATGTAAAATTGTCATAACAGTTGTCACACATCTCACTCACTCATAGTCCTGTGAGATTTATCGAGATCACACAGATCTTCCTTGTAACAAACCAGAAGAAAATCCCTAACTTCAGCGGTGCATTTTTCTGCGATGTTCCCCAAACTGTCAGGATGAATTCTCACCCTGGCCTCTCAAAACTACATCATCTTTCTCCCAATCTTTCTGTTAACTGTCGTCATCACGTTGCATTTCTTTAAGCTTTTCTCTATCTACAACAGGACTTTCATGGGTACTCGGTAGGTGTCAGCGCCACATGTATCCACCTGTCGATATGGTCTTAATAAGGCTCCGCCCAGATTGCTACAAAGTAATGGTTTTATGCGTCGGGATGTGGTTTGGAGGAGAGCCTTTGAGCTACAATATTAGTGGCACACATGGACATACCGGCTCTTGTTTATCATCACCAATTCTTTCTCTCCATTTTCGCGGTTAACCAACCAACCAACCAATCAACCAATCAATCAATTAATCAATCAATCAATCAATTAATCAATCAATCAATTAAAGCCTGAATTAATGTGGTTAGCAAGCTTAGATACAAGCTAGTTTCCGGGTGTGCCACGAAATAATAAAGATAAAAAGAAAAAAGAAAACGCTTTAATGGAAGTGTATAAAGTTGAGATAAAATACAATTACAAATGAATTACAAATTAACATAGTTTAGTTACAATATATGTCTAACTAAGTGAAAAATTTTAAATTGTCATAACAGTTGGCACACATCTCACTCACTCATAGTCCTGTGAGATTTATCGAGATCAAGCAGATCTTTGTTACAAACCAAAAGGAAATGCGTAACTTTAGGACTCCATTCTTTTGTAATGTTCCCCAAACATTGAGATCTATCTTTAAAGAGGCACATCAGAATTACATTGGTGTCAGGAGAGGAGAGAGATCCCAGCCTGTCATAATCTTCGTTTCCTGGTGCATAACATAATGAAACACAATCTTGTCCGTCCCGTCTTTCTGGCTTCTTTGCTGCCTCATGTTCTTTGGCGATTTGCTGGATCATTTCAATGCGTTTCTATTTCAGACGTTCAGCTCGTCTTTGTTTTGGCTGCTCTTTTATTCTGTCGGCAAGCCTCGGCTTGGCCACTTAGCAGTTTGCCAAGTTGCATCTCTGCCTTCTTTCTGTGTATATATTCCATCAAGACTCTCTTGTTGTTAAACACATTACCCTTGGCCTTCATGTACAGGTTATGATACATGTGGTTGTCAATCTTCTTGGCCTCTATGTATTTCCGAAACAACCTTCTGAGCACTCGGATGTTTCCTAAATTATTGGGACTATCAATAGTGACGCACATCAGAATAACATCACTGCTGTTAGGAAGAGAGAGGTCATACCTTCTCATAATCTCTTTGTCCTCCCACTGTATCTCATAATGGTAGCTAACTGTCCTGCCATCACCTTCAATGTCAGCCACGTAATTCTCACAAACTGTGGGGACATAAACTTCAGGAAACTGATATTTAGAGAACACAATGACAAGGCACTTTTTTTTTATTTTTTCCTTTTTATGGCCGTAGTCATATTGAACTCACTCCTATCTGCTATTAAAACAAATTTGAGTGAGCTAAAATTCTGAGAGTAAATTCTAACAACAAGCAAAGGAAAAGACATGGAGAAAAAGGTATTTAACTATACGTACAGCTGTAACTAATATAACAGGGTAAGAGATACAAATATTTATAGTGAAAAAGGACTTTGAACTTACTGTAGGGTTCACAACCATCTTATTTTATAGGGGTTAAATTGTTTTAAGTTCTGACATCTGAACTTCAATTATCAAAAATAGGTTTTCTGGTGTGATAAAGAGGATAGTCACCAGAAATACTTAAAAAGAGGCAGAGGGATCTGAAGGAAGGTGACAGCGCCACAGGCATCCACTTGTTAATAATTACGATCTTAAGGAGGCTCTACCATGATTCGTACAAAGTAATGGTTTTGTGTTGGGGTGTGGTTTGGAGGAGAGTCTTTGAGCTGCAATATCTGTGGCACACATGGACATAAAGACTTTTGTTTATCTTCACTAATTCTTTCTGCACATTTTCAAAAAGAAAGTTCTTATTTACATCAGATTGGCACACCCCAAAGCAAATGAAAGAAGTTCGTTCCACGTAACTTAATGATCTCCAGCAGATCAAATTAATTAAAACGAAGCTCTGCTGAACAAGGTCAACCAGTTAAAAGTCTACTGCATTCCTTCTTCTTTTTCCTTTTTTGGTCCGAAGCGTAGCTTTTATGACTATTTTAAATACATCTCTTATATCCTTCTTTGTTTTAGCAGAGCATTCCAAATAATCATAGCCATTGATCTTGGCACAAATTGCACTGCCTTCTTGAAACTTATTGGGTTCCTGTTTCACCTTTGAGAACTCTTTCCTTGTATTTTCATCATGTCTCAGGTCTTTCTTGTCATCATCTAGAATGATTGGAACAATTCACCAGAAATGCCAAACTTCAGGAATCCACTTTACCAGAGGTTTTCTAAATTGTTGGGACTATCAATAGTGACGTACATCAGAATATCACTGCTGTTCGAAAAGAAGGGAGAGGTCATACCTTGTCACATTTAATCTCCTTATCCCACTGTGTCTCATAATGGTAGCTATACTGCCCTGCCATCACCTTCAATGTTAGCCACATAATTCTCACAAACTGTGGGGACATAAACTTCAGAAAACTGATATTTAGAGAATGCAATGACAAGGCACTATTTTCTTTTTGTCTCTTCTCTGGCTGTATCATATTGAACCCTTAATCTGCTATTAAAACAAATTTGAGTGAGCTAAAATTTCTAAGAGTAAATTCTTACAACAAGCAAAGGAAAAGACAGGGAGAAAACGGTATAAAAAACTATAGGTAAGTAATATAACAGGGTAAGAGATACAAATATTTATAGTGAAAAAGGTCTTTATACTTAAGGTCCACAACCATCTTATTTCATAGGAGTTAAATTGTTTTACATGTAAGTTCTGACATCTGAACTTCAGTGATTAAAAATAGGTATTCTGGTCTCACCAGAAATACTTAACAAGAGGCAAGGGGTCTGAAAAAAGGTGATAGCGCCACAGGCATCCACTTGTCAATAATTATGATCTTAAGGAGGCTCTACCGTGATTGGTACAAAGTAATGGTTTTGTGTCGGGGTGTGGTTTGGAGGAGACCTTTTGAGCTGCAATATTTGTGGCACACATGGACATACACACTCTTGTTTATCTTCACTAATTCCTTCTCTACATTTTCATCATTAATCAACCCATAAATCAATCAATGGCTTTATTAAACTGGTCAGTAAGCTAGTTTCTGGATACGCCAGGAAATAATGAAATAATTAAGGTGAAAATACAAAAGAAAACCTTCACTAGAAGTGTTTAAAGTTAAGATAAAATACAATTACAAATACACTACAAATTACGATAGTTTAGTTACAATATATGTCTAACTCAGTGAAAAAAGTAAAATTGTCATAACAATTGTCACACATCTCACTCACTCATAGTTCTGTGAGATTTATCAACATCACCCAAATCTTTCTCGTTACAAACCAAAAGGAAATGCCTAACTTCAGGAGTCCATTTTTTCTGCAATGTTCCCCAAACTGTCAGGACTATTAATGAAGAAGCACATGAGCATTACATCGTTGTCAGGAGAGGAGAGAGGTCCCAGCCT
>JAHPZR010017357.1:17500-21163 GCA_019787425.1 Platygyra sinensis
ATCAAAAATAGGTATACTGGTGTGATAAAGAGGATCGTCACCAGAAATACTTTAAAAGAGGAGTGGGGGTCTAAAACCGCTGACAGCACCACAGGTATCCAGCTTGTCGATATGGTTTTAAGCAGGCTCTGCCCAGATTGGTACAAAGTAATGGTTTTGTGTCAGGTGTGGTTTGGAGGACAGCTTTTGAGCCGTAATGGGCCCTTTGCAGCTGGGGTCACGTGACCATATTTTTCCTAAAAATCTTTTGTATTATGGGCTATAACTTAAAGAATGCCAGAAATGGAAAGAGCATATCAAAAATACCAAAGTGGCAAAGTTTGAGGTCCCTAGCATTAAAGAATGAGATTTTATGGCGGTTTGAATTTCAAAAAAAATAAGAAGATTTGTATGGAAATAGTTGCTGGAGAGCACGGCCTTGCTCTCCAGCAACTTTTTCCATACAAATCTTCTTAATTTTTCTAAAATTCAAACCGCCATAAAATCTCATTTTTTAATGCCAGGGGCTTCAAACTTGGCCGTTTTGATGTTTTCGTCACGCTTTTTCCATTTCTGGCATTCTTAAAGTCGCAGCCCATAATTTTATGAAAAGTAGGTCACGTGATGGCTTAGCTGCAAAGGGCCTATTTGTGGCACACACGGACATATACACTCTCGTTTATCTTCACTAATTCCTTCTCTACATTTTCATCATCAATCAACCAATCAATCGATGGCTTTATTAACATGGTCAGTAAGCTTAGCTGCAAGCTAGTTTCTGGGTATGTCAAGAAATAATCACTGAAATAATTAAGGTAAAAATACAAAAGAAAACAAGTCTTCATTGGAAGTGAATAAAGTTAAGATAAAATACAATTACAAATACACTACAAATTAACATAGTTTAGTTACCATATATGTCTAACTCAGTGAAAATGTAAAATATTGTCATAACAATTGTCACACATCTCGCTCAGTCATAGTCCTGTGAGATTTATCCAGATCACTCAGATCTTTCTTGTTACAAACCAAAAGGAAATGCCTAACTTCAGGAGTTCATTTTTCTGTGATGTTCCCCAAACTGTCAGGACTATCAGTGAAGAAGCACATCAGAATTACATCATTGTCAGGAGAGGAGAGAGCTCGTAGCCTGTTGTAATCTTCGTTTCCTGGTGTATCCCATAATGAAACACAATCTCATCATCAGAATATGCCATGTGTGTTGGACAGCGCAAGGTTATGGAACAATACTAATAATTCAAATTAATAAATGATAACTACAGACATCTCCTTCTTTTTAAAAAGGAATGGAAGAAGTTCTTTCCATGTAAGTTAACAACCCCAGCAGATCAAAATAATTAATTAAAATGAAGTTCTGCGGAACAAGTTCAACCATTTTAAAATATACTGCATCCCTTCTTCTTTTTCCTTTTTAGTCTGAAGCATGGCTTTTGTGGCTGTTTTAAATACATCTCTTATATCCTTCTTTGTTTTAGCGGAGCATTCCAAATAATCATAGCCATTGATGTTGGTGGCTCTTGAAACTTTCCAGGTTCTTGTTTTATCTTTGGGAACTCGGTCTCTTTGCATTTTCATCATGTCTCAGTTCTTCCTTGTCACCAACCAGAATGGTTAGAACATTTCGCCAGAAATGCCTAAGTTCAGGAATCCATTTGACAGATGTTCTCCAAATTGTCGGGACTATCAATAGAGAAGCACATCAGAATGACATCCATTCACTGCTTTGAGATACGAGAGATCGTAGCATGTCTTAATCTTCTTGTCCCACTGTATCCCATAACCGCAGCTCTACCGTCCTGCCATCAACTTCAACATCAGCCACATAATTCTCGTAAACTATGAGCACATAAGCTTCAGAAAACTGATATTCAGAGAATGCTATGACAAGACAGGTTTTTCTACAAATGTCTCCACCAGGTGTCAAGTGACATATTAAAAGCCATAATGAAGACCTCGCAAAATTTGTCAACTCCTTCTTTTCAAATGCCAGTCTCAAATGCAGCAAACACCATTCTTCTGTTTATATCTTTTCCTTGAAGATTTTTATTTTTAACATCATCTTGAGAGTGGTTATAAGTTGCAAGAAACTCAGACATACCCAACCACTGCACTTGGCTTAAGTGAGCTACCAAGCCCGAACCGGTTACCGCAACTCTCCAATATTTGTATTTGGCCTAGTAGATCAATGAAGACAACAGGCCCGTAGGAGGGGGGATTCGAGGGGTTCGAACGAACCCCTTTTGAGACCCAAGATTTTTTTTTGTGTTGCTGACCTAACCTAGCGCCGTCTCTTTGATTGTCAGGATTGTCAGGATTGAGTTTGCGCTAGCCTATTCAAAATAAAGTATTTGTTGTTTTCACTGTTATGTTTTCGGTTTTGGGAGCCATCGCTCCAGCTATATAACAAACTAGAAAGCCCAGGAGCCGCGAAAAAAAAAAAAAAAACACGAAAAACACAGCGAGGCCCGTATCGGGCCAGGCAAGAAATTTGCCCCGCTAGATATGATTACTACCAGATTAGCAGAGAGGCCTGAAGCGTACGAGCATTTTATGAATCCTTCGAGTATGTCGTGTATGTTTTGTAAGTCATGGCACATAATCTACACCACGACGACTGTCCAGCCCAGTGCTATGGATGCTGGAAGACAGCCACTAAGAGGGATGCCTCTGGACTACTCCAAGCCATTACGAACTTTGAATTTGTTGTGACTTTTGTCATTGGTTACCTCTACCTGTCGCACATGAGTGCTCTAACAACGAAGTTGCTGCGGAAGAGCAATGATATTTTCAAGGCTTTCACGCTGGTTTCGAGTGTGCTCAAGTCGTACCAGGACATGCACGCCGATATGGACGAGATGTACGATGATGCGTATGAGAAGGCAATGGCAATGGCAGCTAAGGTGGGAGTGGCGCCAACGCTCCAGCTCCAACAGCAAAGGAGTATTATCGGATCAACGTGGCTGCTCCATTTCTTGACCACATCATTTTGCAGCTAGGAGAGCGCTTCGATGCCGTCACCATCCAAGTCTCAAGGCTGCTTGCTTTGGTTCCCTCTGTAATGAACGAGAATCAAACGAAGTCGCAAGAGTTACAAGGGGTCGTCATATGTACAGGGACGATCTTCCATCTCCACAGCTCTTCCCGGCAGAATTTCGGCGGTGGAGAATCAAGTATGCAGAGGAGGAAGAGCTCCGGGCTCGTGTGCCACAGCCCTGAAGCAGTGCGACGAGGATGAATTTCCCAACATATTCACTCTGCTCAAAATACTATCCACTTTGCCCGTAACTAGTGCGAGTGCGAAAGGTCCTTCAGCGCGATGCGAAGGTTAAACACCTATATGCGATGCACGATGAGCGAGAACAGATTAGCGTCACTTGCACTTATGCATAGCCATTACGACATGCAAATAGACCTTGAAGAAGTGGTGGAGCTATTTGCTACCATGCATCCGCGAATGGTAGAGCTGTCAAATTTGCTGTGACACTTAATGTTACTGTGGCCCTTGTTGTGATACGGACTGTTAGTGTTATACCAATAATGCACTAGCTTTTTGTATAGTAGAGAATTAAGGGACTTACAATACTAGAGCGATCCAAACTGACGTTTGATTAAAAGCGCTTTTTCTTCCCTACCCCCACCCTACGCTAAACGTTTTTCGTCAGA
>JAHPZR010017359.1:0-18472 GCA_019787425.1 Platygyra sinensis
TCCAAAGTTGTTAATTATTGTTATTATTATTATTATTATAGACATTTGTCTTCATTTCTTTCACAGTTGTGAAACACAAAAGAATGGCTTGGTTCTGCTGTATGACATGACAGGATCAGGCTATCATAATTTTGATTACGGTCTTGCGCGGAAAGTGATGGGCCTTTTAAAGGTAACAAAAAAATCATCAAAAATTGGCACTGGAATACAATATAGTACAATAGTCCAGTTTCGAATTCACCATGACTGCTGAACAAAAGCACTGACAACGCATTTGTACAGGGTTAGCCTCGACCCAAAGTAAAATACCGGTATTCACAAATTCCAGCGAGAAGATGACCTGTTTTACAGCTCTGTGTATTGTTTAATATTCAAATTTGTGGCACCTTCCCGCCGGTATTTATGAATACTTTTTTCAGGTTGAGGCTAACCCTGTACAAATGTGTTAGCCAGTGCTTTTGTTCAGTGGTCATGACGAATTCGAAACTGGACTATACTGGTTTATTGTGAGTATACACTTAGCTATGGTGGTGCAATACAGCAGTGGAAACACTTGATTATCTATAGTATTGTACAAAAATAATACAAGTGAAATGTGCAAATTTCATTCTTTGTCTTTGCAAATTTTCATCGAAAGTCATGCAAAAATTTATGGGAAAATTTGATGCATTTCGAGCAATAATTCACTTGAACAATAGGGGAAATTTCACTGGATTTTGAACAACAAAAATTTGTGTTCAAAAATCTTCTTTAGTCAGTAAGTATGCGAAATTTTGCTATGCATAGAGCCAAAGTTTGACTGCGTTTCGAGCAACATGATTTATTCAATCGATCATTCATGTAATTTAATTTAATTTAATTTGTATTTAATTTTAATATATTGCTATGATACATGTAACTGTTGTACAAACTGACTGCATGCTGACACTTAGGAGGGAATTATAATACTAAAATAGAGCAAATTACCATTTGCAAATTCACAACAAGTTTTCGAGAAGAGCAAATTATTTAAAAAAAGGCACAGACTGAAACAAATAGGGTCGTGAAATTGCAGTGAAAAACAGGGAAATATCATTTGAAACAAAATTGCCTGAAAAGTCATGAGAAGCCAGGAATTTTGTTGAAAATCACTTGCATTGCTTTTGCAAAGTATTGTTTTGATTACCCTTTGCTGTAGTCAAATTCGTTAAACATTTCATTACGATGTTGAAAGCGTGACATCTTTCAGTTCCAGTTCCAATCCAGCCAATAGAACCTGTACACTAACCAGCTAAACCTGATGTGGCTTTCTCTCTAAATATGTAATTTATATTATTTATTTATTTGTTTGTTTATTTATTTATTTATTTGTTTATTTATTTATTCCTAGGGTGGCTATCCAGCTAGACTCAAGAATGTTTACATCATCTCTCCTCCCTGTGGTTTAAAGCAGTGTTAACATTTTTCTCAAACTTCCTTCAAGAAAAACTTAAGGAAAGAATTGAAGTGGTCCCTAAAGAAATACTACCTCAAAGATTTCCTGAATCTTCCATCCCAGAATGTTTAGGAGGAACACTCAAAGTGGACCACTTAGCTTGGTTAAACAAGTGCCTAGTATCATATTCCCAGACACTGGCAGAAAATAGCACATGTAATGGAGGACCAAAAGACTTTTCAAAGCATATGCCTAACAGCTATGTAAGAACTGTTGAGTCTTCAACATTTGATGAGACAGGACTAAGAAATGAAGGTGCTTTGACTGTGATGGAATTTATTGAGCACATGATGAAGCTGCAAAGGAAGGGAATCAAGATTGAGTTTGTTAATTTAAAGAGGCAGGGAGGTGTTGGAACTTTTCAGTCAGCAAGGCAAGTACCACAAGCCTTATCATGTTGTTTCCTCAGATTATTAATCAGGATAAAGACCAATGATGTTGTGTTGAGTTTGTTATCCTTTGGTGTTCCTGAAAGTACTTTCAGTTAGCTTATGTACAGTGGGATAGTGAGGCCTTGGAGCCAAGCCTGGCCCACAGCTGCCGGAGCTTCTCCCGGTTTCTGTAGCATGAAGCGGCTGAAAGTATTTCTACTTCCCCTGAAGGGGATGCTAGTCCATCACAGGTCACTCCCCCACAATTTGTTAGGTCTCCCCAACAATTAGCTGGTACCCATTTATACAACTGGGTGGAGAGAGGCACTGTTAGAGTAAAGTGTCTTGCCCAAGAACACAACACAATGTCCCCAGCCAGGGCTCAAACCTGGACCACTTGCACCAGAGTCAAGGGCACTAACCATGAGACCACCCTTCCTTCCACACAGTGGGATAGGTACTATATAATGATTGCATTTTGAGCCATTGGTTTACATCATTAATATTCTGGTGATCACACCATGTGTGACACTTTAGTAGTTGCCCACCTCCCTGCTTTGTTTAAACCAATGATGTTTTCTGCAATGATATAAAAAATTAGAAAACAGTCCTCAGAAAATACAGACTAATTGGTTAAAAATCGTGTTTGTATAACTCAATGGAGACACAGAACTAGCACAACCTATTGACGTAATGATGGCGCGAGCAAAGACAATTTGCAATCTGATAACCAAAGTTAACAAGTTGTTTTCCTTTTTCTTGTCGTGATGTTTTCTAAAATAGATAGAAAACATGTTCTCCGTGATTTCGTGAAAGTTTGGGAGAACTCAAAAAAGCTGTGCAAACACAGCATTTCTCATTCTTCCAAACTTCCACTCGTGTTTCTATAACTCAATAGAAACACAGTACATGTTTTCTGTTTCTTGATTGAAAATTGTTGCAGGTTGTATAAATATTTTTAAGCTTATCACTGGTGAAATACAGTATCACTCCAATATCTCCTTACTAATAACAGTCTTTGTTTCAGAAATATTCTGAGTCCAAGAGATGATACAGGAAAGATCATTATTAACACTTATAATTGAAAGGCCGCGGGCAAGAACGTCCCCTTGATTTTTTGGCCATTTTCAAAGTGCTCAAAAGTATCTGAATTTTGGCATGTGGGCTTTGTTTTACCTGAGAAATATTGCTCTGAAGTTTGTTTTGCAGGGTCTCTCTTCGTTTTCTAGAAATAACGTATGCAAAACTGACTCAGTTTTCCAAGCGGCATCTTTTGGAGATCTATTGTTAAACGAAAAACAAAAGAAACCTTTTGTTTGGCTAAAGCATGAAGTCACTATAACGCAATGATTTCGCACTGCCGCTCCGTTAGCTCAAGTGGATAAGCGCTGAACGAAGCTGATTCGTATTTGTTTTTTCGTGACACTCGTGGGCTCGATTCGAGGTCGGTGATATCTTTTTTTTTTTCGTTCTGTTTTTCTTTTTCTTTCAAAAACCTTCTCCGTGTCTTTGTAATTTAATTGCCGTTTTTACTGGTAGCGATCTGGGATGACATGTTTTTTAGCTGCCATTGTCAGTGACTTACGCTTTTGGCGCGCAAAGCGATAACACAAAGTCAGAGCTGGCTTACCTGTTTATTACGCAGAGTTTGCTCGTTATTTCCACCGATATTCAACGCTTCTTCGAGGAATATTTGCGCCCGCCTGGTAGGAGATTTGGCATCATTAAGCCTTTGACCCTCAATCAAAGTCACTAGCACGCCTCAAAGAAGCGAGGTGTGTTCTTGTTCTGAGATCATGGTTTAAGTCTGCCGTGAGCTTAGCCATTGAGGAACAAGTGAGCCAGGCGGTAGAGTCTAGAAACGCTTCTTCGTCCAAAACAAAGCATCCGTCGTGGACTTATGGCTCATTTGCCGAACTTCGGCATGTGTCAGTTTTGGAAATTAGAACTGCTTTCTAGACTCTTATTATTTTCTTGAAATTAGCCGCCTCACTATCCTTCGCTCCAAAAATTTCTGGGATATCCCATAATAATCTTTCATACGTAAAGCGCCGTGACCATGGTGTGCGCGACTTGTAGCACTTGTTAGCGTGACTCAGACACGGCCGGGAACTAGTGAGAAAGGCCAGGCAGCAAAGTCGTTGCATTTGACCTGTGCTTCGAAGACCTTCGAAGTTTCTAAGCCATTTTTACGGGCCAAAGAGAAATCGCAGGTCGGTTAAATTCGCAAGCAAGCGTTCCGTGTGTGTGTATCGTGGTTTTCCAAGCAGATGATTACTTTGAATTGTGATAGAATCGAGCCCGCCGCGAAGAAAAAAAGACAAAGAACGCCTGATCGCAGGTTTAACTATGGGAAGACTATAGGAAGAAGAAAACTTCAGCTCAAATGTAAGTTTTGCTTTGTATTTCAGCATTCCTATGCTGATGAATTTTCCGTTTCATGCGCTTTTTTTCGGCATGAGCAGCGTGTTAGCTTAAGGCTTTCTCTTTCTGTGTTGTCAGATATAATCATTTCATGGAACGAGCAGTTTTGTACCAAAAAAGTAATTTCACGTAGAAACATTTCAATCACCGACGTATATGTGTAGCCGATTTGCAAAACATCCAACCTCTCTCTCTAGCCACTTTTCATTGAGTTTAGTTAGGTATCGATTCGTGCAAGTCGAGATTGTTTCCCTTGGCCTAACACCGCTAACCCTAACGTGTCCTGACCTTAACTCTAGCCCGAACCAAGGCACTAGCGCTAACCCTAAGCGCTAGCCCTAACCCTAACCCAATAACCCTAATTCTGAGCGTTAGCCCTAACCCTAAGCGATAACCCTAATTCTGAGCGCTAGCCCTAATCCTAAGCAATAACCCTAATTCTGAGCGCTAGCCCTAAGCAATAACCCTAGGCCTAAACGTTAACTCTAAGTTCGACCCATACCCCCGACCCCAAACGCTAACCCTAACCTTGTTCCGTAAGCCTAACCTTCAACGCTAACCCTAGTTTCGAGCGGTAACCCTAACCCTAAATCTAATAAAACTGGGAACTCTTAACCCTAGGAGTTAAAGTCAGCATTTGAAAAAACTTAAAAGAAAAACAACGCTAATAGTATTGTGCAACAAAGCAGTTCCAAAAGACGCGCGCGGACTGTGACAAGCAAGTGTTTTGCATACTTTATTTCTGGAATACGCAACAGAAACGAGGGGAAATAAGTGCAAGGCAGTTTTCTACAGGTATAAACAAATTGGCATGCGAAGTTTGGAGCTGTTTTGGCCATTTTCGATTTTAGCAAAAAATCAAGGGGACGTTCTTGCCCGCGGCCTTTCAATTATAATTGTGAAATTGTGTGATGGGTGTATACATTGAAGCCAAAGTAAATCAAGTGGTTTAGAATCAAGAAGACATTGAATTTATTTCAATTACAGATTGCCAGAAAATTTGAAGAGAAATAGATACACTGATGTTTTATGTCTTGAAGAAACAAGGGTGAAGCTTTTTGATCCGGATGGTGATACAGTAAGTTTAAATTTCAATGGAGCTAAGCATCTCATACAAGAGAAGTAAAAATACTCTTAGCTGTTTTCTGTTACTGTACCTTTGCCTCATCAACACAGAAGTCCAAGTAGCCTCTGTACTATTAATGCACAGTCAAGGCTATAGTTCCAATGATGAGATACAGTTTACTATTGTCAACAGATCAGCATTTCCCTATTCATACACTGTACCAGTCATACAAGATACAGAGTCACACGGATGAAAAACCTTTAGAATGAACATATGGATCGTGTTGCTACTTTTAGTAACCTAACCTGCTTGTGTGTACAGCACAGTGACTCTGCTGTAGAAACTGGAACCAAGTATCAGTGATGATTTAGTCAACAAGCTCTTCTGATCCTCAGGCATTTTTTTAGCCAGGATTTGAAAAGTGGGAATCCAAAATGTGCCGTTGGACCTGCTGAATAATAAAAATGATTTTTCTTAATAAGTGGCTGTCCACAGGATGCCTATACTTGTATCTGCCTAAACCCTGTCCTCAGGAATAGAAAGCACTGATCAGATCCAATATAATGCTAATTATAATCCATCAAATCACTTTGCTCGTGCGCGATTGCTCTAAACACGTCCCGTGACCAAATATCCCCCAGCTAAAACTGGGGGATATCCGAGAATATACCCCAATTTTCAAAACTGCACACGTTGCGTAAAAGATTTGAAGGATAATAAACATGATAGTCTCCATTTGGGGTGAAAATATGCTTGGATATTTGTCCTTGGACATTATCTGTTCCTCGAAGCTCACAGACAAATATCCTAGCATCTTTTCACGCCAAATGGAGACTATTGTTTATTTAACTTTATGACATGTACATTGTATACTCTTAGTTATACTGGGGCCACCCGAGGGTAAAATATCTTACCCAGCAAGACAACACAACACAACACAACAACTCTTGATCTGATTCTAACCTTCATCCGTGATCTGGAGTCTAGCACATGCAACATAAGGCCACTGGGCCTTTCATTGTCGTTAAAATAATTAAATAACTAAATATCAAGTAATTGTGATATTTCTCCAGACATCTAACTATATTCATGCAAACTTTATGGATGGATACAAGCAGGCTAAGGCATATATAGCCACACAAGGTGAGTACAGCCAAACCTCCAATATTGGCCATTTCATGTGATATAGTAATTAACACCCGCATATAAGTCAGAATACCTGATTTCGGGGTTTACATGTAGGCTGATCTAGTTTTTATTTATCGGGTGCTTAGTGAGAAATTAACCTGAGGATGTTCTTAATATGTTCGTAAACTTTGTTTCAGAAATACTACACAGAACATGTATTAGAGGTTTAGTTAGCATATTATTTTTACTATAAATTAAGTAAGTAAACAAATCAGTAAATCAAGAAATAATTAAATAAAAATCTGTCAGGTAGTACACTAGTTAAAGTGCCCATAATTTAACTTTTTTTATTTTTCCATCTGATCATATATATCAGCCAATGAACTTCTGCTGATAAAAATTTCGATTTGGATAAAATGCAATTTTTTTTATAAGTTTTGAAAACATTCAAATTTGCAGCCATTTTGGTCCATCATTTGCGCCAGTCTTCCCTTGGTTGGGAATGAGTTGTAACATAGATTCAGGAATACATGACTTCAGGCTTGATTCATCTCGCTTGTTTTAACTTTGTGAATTTAACTTAGTAGTTCATACAAAATGCTGGAAAGGAGCATTTTGCATGAACTACAAAGCTATTAAAATTTAAAGAGGTAAAACAAACAAGATGAATCAAGCCAGAAGTCACGCATTTCTGAATCTACGTCACAACTCTGAGCATGTTGATCATGCGATCAAGGTGCATCATACTCAATCTTTAGGAATTAACAACAACAAAGATGCCATGCTTGACTGCATTATTCTATTGGTTAGGGCCCCTACCCCAGACTGTAGGACATTTCTGGCAGATGGCCTGGGAACAACAGGTTTACGTCATTGTCATGGTAACAAGGTAAATTTATCTTAACTTAATCCCTAGAATTTATTGCTGCTGAAATCATTGTACCTTTTTTGCAAGCCAAGTGTAAGTGTTTAACTGTGTATTGTAACTCTAATAATAATAATAATAATAATAATAACAATAATAATAATAATAGTAGTAATACTTTATTTAACCACGTGTCACCTAGGAGCTGAAAGCTCATTTAAACGTGAACGTGAAACTAATAACAAATGATAAACAAATAAGAACCTATGATAAATGTTTTATCATAGGTATTTATCATAAATGTTCTATGTTTGTAAGACTTATCCAATTCATTTCATTCACTGTCTTATTTGTTTTGAAAGGTGCATTGAAAGAGGTCGCATGAAATGCATCCAGTACTGGCCAGAGAATCAGGAAACACGGCAGTTTGCAACTGTAGATGTGTCTCACGAAGAAACATTGGAATTTGAGGATCATGTTGAGAGGGTTTTCTGGATAACGCATAAAAGGGTAAGAAATGAATATCTTTATGGTGCCAATGAAAATTACCTTTTTAATAGAAAAGCAAGAAAGAAAATGATTTAATGCCAGAAGTGGAGTGATCTTACTTAATTGACATTCTCGACCCAGAGCTCTTCTCTTTTGCGCATGACAGATGGCGAGAAGAGCTCTGGGGAACCCTGGACCAAGCTCTTTCGTTATTCATTGTTGGTTGAAACAAAGAAAGCGCATCTGATTAGTCAATCTGTGACGCAGTAAAATTTGAACGTGCCTTGCGTAGGTCGTCCCGCCCTCTTGGGAATTCTATGTCTGTTTTTATGCAAATCACAGATTGTTCACCCAATCGTAAAATGTGCAGTTTTCGGAGGTTTTTAGTTTTAAAACGGCTTCAAAAGTCCAGAATATTTCTTCTTAGCTCTTTATAGCAATATAAACCTATTTCCAATGAATAAAGATGTTTAACAACTGAGAATCCGCCGAGAGAAGAACCAGACAAATTCCAAATTTGCATATAACCGAGACATGTTTGACGTTTGCACGCAACGGCTGAATTACTTTAAATTAATCATGTAAACTCTTTAAAATCAAATAAATATTTCCTAGCCGATTATCTCGGCAATTTTAACTGTTGAGGAGGTGTACACGAACTAAAGCTTTTATTATTGCCTTCTGCTTAATTTTTCAACAAATACCGAAGCAAGATATCGTTACAATGGTTTTTGAAAGCACGAGCATGCGCTATGAGACCCTTGTAGCCAGATTCTGGCTACGTGTGCGTGGAGCCGTGGAGTTCCCCAGAGCTCTTGTTGCCGTCAGTCAGGTGATAAAAGACAAGAGCTCTGGGGTCGAGAATGACTTAATTGATTGTTTCATTTAAAATCAGTAAATATAATGCAACAAATTGCTTGTCACATAAAAATTGCTCGCTTTTATTTTACCTTGTAACTTTCCCTTGTGTCGAAATTAGAAAACAAACATCTGGGTCATCAATTCATGAAAACCTAATATCAAGTTTCTGTTCACACATTGCAGTCTTTTATTGTATATAATTATTGTGCTGCTGCTTAAAATACTACATGGGATAATGTTGGATACATGTATGTTTAGGGTGTGCTTTGAAGATCAGCTGTTGTAGAAAAAAAATGTCAAAAGCTCTTGCACTCTTCATCCTCCTGCTTTTTCTCCTCTTTTTTTAAAAGATGTTTGAAATTCACAGGTTGTTATTAATCTACAGTTTGCTATCAAATTATGTTAACTTTGTAAAATTCTGTTAAGATGCTTAAATTGTAAGTCTCCCAAATGCCCTGGATGCAAAATTAATTGCTTCTGATGTAACAACCACCCATCTTTGCAAAATTAAGCCTGATCCTAAGTCTTTGCTGTATATACATGGAGTCTTGATTGATTGAACTCAATCTTGGCTTCTGTCTCATGGGTACAAACTTTGTGGCTTCCCTTTGTTCCTCCCTCCATTAACTGCAGAGTCAACTGAAAAGACATCATTCGTATACTTGCTTGAAATCATTTCACTTTAAAATTTCCTGTCACCAACACTTTGACTTTTTTTACCTCAGTCAGGAGAAAAGCGGAGAATAGTTCATTTTCAAATGACATCATGGCCTGATTTTGGGGTGCCTTCTTCAGCGGAATCGTGTCTCCATGTTGTTGGTCTTGTTCGTGAAGCTCAAACTGATGCAGTGCAAGCCTTAGGGCCTAAATGGAGAGGACACCCTAAGGGGCCTCCCATCATAGTGCATTGTAGTGCAGGCATTGGTCGCACAGGGACCTTCTGCACTATTGATGTTAATGTGGCATGTTTGACTGATGTGGGCAAATGTGAGGTGTCCAACACAGTGAAGCAATTCAGGACTCAGAGGGCCCTAACTATTCAAACAGTTGAACAGTACGAGTTTTGTCACTTGGCTATTTTAGAGCATGCATTGAACATGCCAAGTACGGGACAAGAAGAAAAGGAGGCCATCAGAGATTTTTTGGAAGGATGGAAAATGCAGCGAAGAGATTCCAGCGACACTGATTAAATCACTTAGAAAGCCTATCTGACGAGCTCAAATAGAGTCAAGTGCATTCTTCTGTTTCATTTGCAACACTATTATTATTAAGTTGCATGTATAAGCCTACACAGTACTTTTGTTGTGAGGCAAAATTTAAAATTGCACGTTGACTCTAGAATGTTTGTCTACCACAACAGCAATAATTTACATGAAAATCCAGAGCTTAGTTGTTTAAAACTCAGTTGTTTTAATCCAGGATTAATGTGAATATTTTTTATTTCAGTGTCATATCTATTTGGTAATTGTGGTTTTCAATTTTTATTTTCTTTTGTTTAGTTTTATGCTGAATAATATGTATCGATCACCATAAAACACTAGAAAAATGAAACACTTGAAAATGTTCAAGATAAAAATGAACCAAATTTTAATCCTGGATTAGCATTAGTGAGCTTTTGAGTAACTCATGCTAGGATTATACAAGTCAACTCAGTCTTACTCTTAAGAGACACAATGTTCTCTGCAGGCTATTTTTCATTCTCATAACCTGTTCACTTACCAATTTAGTGTTATTGTAAAGAGAAATTAAGTGTTGATAAACTCCTTAGAATTAAAGGGTTTTAAAAAAATTATTTCCATTTGTAATTTATTAGTAGAGGTAATCATATGGTGTCAAGTTCAGTTTGGAATTAATTTGTATGAATGAGTTTTTCAAAAAGCTGAAATGGCACTTGCTGAAGTGGTTCAGGCAATTTCAGCTTTTTGAAAAACTCACTGGTCCAAATTAATTCCATAGTGAAAGAGAAAAACTGTGTGATTATTTATTAATTATATAAACATGAAAAAATTTGCATGAAAGAAGTGCTGGAAGATCTTTCTTGAAGCCATTTTTCTTATTCAAGAACAAAATTTTCTTCATCATTTTTTACGTGATATTATTGGTTAAGAAAATTTCCTATTGTCTTTCAGCCAATCATCATTGAGAATGACAATGTGTATTTTTCACTGGTGTTACACCTGAACTGCTCTGCTCTCAGCCAATCAGAATCAAGTAATTTTTTCATGTATATTATTATAAATATAATAAAATGTCCCAGGAATTACACTTGCTTCAACTGGTCAGCTCAAGCATGAGTAGTACTACATCTTATTCATGTTTTATCGTGTCATAATGCACAGGACCTACCCGTATGTCACAAGTTTGAGTGCACGTGACTTCTTGAGCATTTTTGAGTTATTATAAGCACTTGTGCATTTTTTAGGGAATGTACTTGGGAAACGTAAGAAGCACTTGGCTGAGCCTCGTGCCCTTTGCTGTGAAGTTTCTCAAGTTCTCAAAAGTTGTTGTGCTTATTCAACTCAGTACAATGTCTTGCAGGTGTTAACTGCTCCCTTATTTTATTACTATGACAGGTAGAACAATTGAAACTTTTTCAGCTCTAAGAACCAATTTTGTAGAATTTCTTTGGTATTTATGAATTTTTTGAGAAGACTTTAAATTTCTCTGACTGATGCATACTTATTTTAATAAATAACTATCATTAAATTGCAGTATAAACCCCTTGTTTAAGTTAAAGCATATTGAAAGTCATCAGGTGACAAAGATTTTTTCACAAAATATGAAATTTATAAAAATGACCAGTTTTCAATTGTACATAGATTGTCAAATAATTAAATTGACTTTCATAATATAGAACAGTTTAGTACATTGTTTTTACTGAAAATACTGATGATGTCAGTACAGTAATTTATTACCAATAATAATAATTATTATTGTTCTATTGTATGGTGAACAATCCCTTATTTAAAAAACTGAAGTTCAACATCTTGGATTTGTAAATTAAAGCTTTACATTTTATAGATCTAGGAACAGATGTCTGTTCATCTGATATCATGTTACCCATTTTCAAAAATTTTGACCAGCATTGCTGAGATATTGAAATAATATTATTTCTAAGAAATGATCCTATAATTACATTGTATAATGTTGTCTACTCTTTAATGATGTACTGTATTAAACATGGTTTTTAGCGTGATGAACATGTTTTGGGGACATGCCAGCTGCAACATGTATAAATTATAATACCTTTATTCTGGTAATTGTCGTTTGTGGTCAAACTGTCCATCTGACTTAACTTGGTTACTTTAGTATTGTAACTCACAGACTTAATTGACATATGCAGTCAAGATGCAGTTAGTGTTACTCTAGAACCCCTTTTAAGCAGCTATCTTCAGGGAAATGGGAGGTGGTCACTTAATAGGGGCTGGTGTACTCAAAAGATTCTTTACCATCGAGTTAACTCCATAGTGAAACTGGAATCATGTCAAGAAATGTGATAAACGTGCATTTGAAGGGACTCTTATCTGTTATTGCCTTTACTAAAACAAGGCAAACTACACTCTTATTGTTATATAAGAATGTTGTTTTTCCGGCCCAGGCTGAAAATTCTTATTTTTCTGTCGATTTTGGGCTGAAAATATTCTTGTATTATTCTTAAATTATAGCTTATGACATTTAACATTTTAACGTTTTTTTGCGGTTTAGTTTATGTCTTTTGTGCTGAATACTGTACATATGTATTACATGTGCCGTTCATCGAACTGTCATTAATGTTGAACATTTTGCTATAGCTAGTGCAGGTTTTTTCGTTTTGTTTTGTTGGCTAGTTTTGCCGTTCAGAGAAAACTTGGGAATTTTTTATGGTTAAGTTAAAAACATAAAATTGTATTGTATTAATTTTTACAGATGTTTCAATGCACAAAATTATATCTATCCTTTCCAAAATCTCAACCTCAGCTTTATACGTAAAATATTCTTAAAATTTCGCACATTTCAGCCTTGATATTCTTATAAAATATATTCTTATAGAAAAAAAGAGTGTACTTGACTGTGGTAGTTTAATAGGGATAAAGACAATAGAAAAACCTTCATTGGGATGACAAAAAGGTAGTAGGTTTAATGGGGGTTTTATTTACAGTATTTAACAAAAACTGGCCGCTTGATCGAGGTTCAACTGTATGGTGAGATGTGAAATATATATGAAATAATTCATATTTGTACTGCAGTTCTTGATGTATAGTGTGATGTTTTTATGGAGTGATGTGTGATAATGGAGTATTGTTAAATTGAAGGCTCCATCCACAAATAGATGTACAGTTAACTTCAAAATGTAACATAATTGAGTGGATGAATTTATCTTTCAGCTGTGAAAAGCAATGTGTGGTTTCGAAAACTTTCCCTATGGACAACTTTACACAAAAAGTTCCTATTTAGTGAAATCATTCACTATTTTTCACAGTAATTAATTTAAGTCGTGTATTGATGTAAGGCTAAAAAATATTGTATTTATTAAAATGTTGTTTTGTATTCAAATTAAAAAACGGTTGTAGTGAAGTTTTGAAAATGTGTCTACTTGTGTCTGTGATTGAATGCAGAATCCCACCAAATTGGGTGGGTGCTAAGTCTGTTCCATTCTCACAGAATGTGTGGGCAAAATAATTTATGGTTGAGCACAAATCAAATGATCTTAGGTTCTGCCTCTGTTTGGGTCCTGCTTGATGTTCAAGACAAGTTAGTGTTTACTGTTTACAACTGACAAATGACATTAGAGCTTCTTGTTGCAGCCCTGTGTCTTCAACCCAGCCATTCTTTAGGCTCATCATGCAATGCTCCCTTACCCACAAATAGAGATCTGCACATACTTTGAACTTCTTTGTCCAGTGTTGGATGGCAATGACACCCCAAGTCCATTTACCAGTATTCCTGGTTTGCGCATCATGTCATGCTTTGTCCCATGTGAGTTTTACCTTACTCAGCTCTGCCATGAGAGTTGAATGTCAAATGATTTGTGGCTCATCCTTAATGTAAGAACCTGTAGCACTCACCAGTGACTTTGAACTAAAAGGCTACATAATACACCCTGATCCTAACGATAGCTACAAAACAAAGAAAAACTTAACAGTTTACACCGAGGTAAACCCAAATTTTTGGGTGACCCGCTTTCCTTTTGTCAATTGGTGTCCATGACAAGGGTTAGGAACCTCTAGTAATATGAGCTTGATTTTAGGATGTCGCACAACCATTGGACTCGGTAGGTCTGTAATAAGCACAACTAAAACTTTGGGGAACAGAGTAAGCAGTTTGCAAGTGTGTAAACTTTTTTTCCTTTCATCTGATCAGTTTTTTTGTGATACCATAGAGTTTTAAGAGCAACAAAACATCTACAGTAATGCTTCTGCTTCATTGTTACTTCTTGTTTGTATTCTGGGTGTGCTCATTTTGTACTGAAGAGGACAACATCTGCCTGGCCTCTCAGGCATAAGGAAGTCAAAAGGGCAAACTGATGCAAATGATTAGGACTTTTTTCCCTTTAAATGATCAGCTCTTTTGTAATACCACAGTTTAAAGACAAAAAAAATCTTTAGTAATGCAACTGCTTCACTGTTACTTCTTGTGTGTATTCTGGGTGAGCTCATTTTGGAAGAGGCACTCTCAGGCAGAAGGAAGTCAAATGGGCAAACTGATGTAAATGATTAGGAAAACTGGACATTGACAGATCAATGACACATTGAGGTAATATGAACATAATTTTTTTTATTAAGAAAACTTCTCAAAAAATCCGTAAATTTGTAGCAAATAGAGCATCGTTTCATAATAATTAATAGCAATTCATTAAGTGGCACTAGCATACACCACAACTGCATTATTCACACATTATCAGCTCATAAAAAAAAATTCTTTGCATAAGTACAAATTTTTAAAAGCGCTAGTTGCAACATGGCTCTTTCCTAATCACAAATTTTTCACATTACAGCCATACGCAATAAATAGAACACTATAATGTAATAGGCTCAGGCAAAAAAATATTCTAGGAAGGATGTTTCTTAGAACAATGCAAATGGGCATGTAAAAAGAACCCTTTCCAATTTTCGTTTTAGTTTATCCCTCCCATTCCCAAATAAATTATTATTTTACAATTGTAATGTATTGTATAAATAGTTGTCTGATGTTCTGTATGTTACAATTCCCTTACAGATATTAATATAATTTATTAAATTACGAGTAAATAATTTTTAAAAAGGTCAGAATAAAATCACAATTTCCGTTGCAAACTGCAATGGAGTCATTTTCATTACTGTTATTTTTTTCTCTTTTTTCAATAAAGAAATGACAATGTGCTGTCAAAATATATGTAACCTAGCACACAAGCTCACTGGAAGATGATGACAGTATCAATGAAATTGGCAGAGCTACTGGTAATACCATATTTCTATGTTTATACTTAACATAACCTTTGTTAATGTAAACTGCTTTACAGCTCTTAATGCTTAACCTAAACTTAAAAAAACGTTACATACTTTCAACACAATAAATATGGTTTGAATTTGATACACATAAAAAAAAAGATTAAACACAACCTCATTTGGTAATAGTTAAATACCTAAAGGAACAACTTATGCAAGGTGGTTTGATCATTCAAGACCACTAAAACATCAACCAGACGGTGGATGAGCACTCAGGGAAACATTGAGAGGGTGCTACAAGGAGAAGTCTCCCATTTCGCCAATATAATTTTTAAGAACACTCTCCTAAATCCCCCCAATATTTCACTCATAATAATAATGTACCTGTCTAAAACCAAGATCGTTCCCAACAACAGGCAATTTCATATGCCAAAGGAACAAATGAAAAAACTCCAAGAACTGCACTTTTTTAACTTTCCTGTGTCTGTACCCTCCCCATCATTTTCCCTATTGCCACTCAAAAATAACATGAGAAACCAAAGGGACCATTGAAACACTTTCTTAAACAGGTAAAATTGGCATTTTCTTTGCGATAGCCCTTTGCTAATTACACTATTCTAACACACACACAGCTGATGAGATATGATTAAGAACGTTGCTCACTCTCTAATATGTCTGAACTGTACTACATGATGTCTTTACGTCTCCACTGGATTCATTACCAAGGACATTTGGTGATTTTGTTAAGCAGCAGCCCAAAGTTTCAAGTCCCCTCTTATTCCTGGCACGTTTAATCCCAGCCTTGTATCTGATACTCATCGTTAAACAAATTAGCTATCTCAATCGTCAAGCACTAGGATACGTCTCAGCGCTCATTCCATGATGTCCTTACGAGACAGGATGTTCTTCATGGTAATGAGTACCATCCTGACTCCACGAACTACTTTCTTGGCAGAATCAACAGGTTCCTGTTCGAGCTGTGACCATCCCACGAGAGCTGGTTAGTCCACCTGTCCAACGAGCAACACTCTTCTATACATCCCAGCCTATTTAGTGCATCTTCCTCAAAGGTTCCGAACTTCATTCCTCGATTATGGAGTGGTTCAAACCACGAGACTGGCTGCGTCCGATGGGAATGAAATAACTTGATGGCAAGTAAGGGTGTGGGCCAGAGCTTCTTCTCTGCAGTGATCTCTCTTGAGTTTGAGGTTAAACCTGAGCATTTTCACCAACAGCTCAAGAGCTTGTAACAAAATAAGAAACTAAAAACAAACACACAATCAATCTATAATTGCACTTTAAAGCTTATTGTTTAAATTTATTTACAAGTGCTTGAGAACTTCTTACCAAGCAAAAATACTGATGACTAATAATTAAGACTAGAAGACAACTTATACTGTGGCAGTAAATTGCCGAAGCCCTACACAACTTCTGTGGATGTGGCATGAGGAAAAGCATGGAGCCTCTAAAGTATATTAAAAAATGCTTTATACTTGGGTGGTGAATTGAAAAATTAATGTAAATTTTAATGTGTGGCATTCTTTTTGATTTTCGTCGAAGTAGGCAACTGATAATATCACTTGTTTCCATGAGCCTGCCTGATATGTTATCCAACAATGACACCTCCTATCTTGCCTATAGTGTCAGATTGTGCCTTTGTATACTTTATGTATATCAGTCCCTTTTGGGGCATGATGTTTCAGCCAGTGAGGTTTTTAGCATGTTCAATCAATGGTTTCAATCTGAGTTATCCCTAATGTCTATTGGCTGAAAAATGGTTAACATACAAAACTTCTTATTTCCAACTTTCAACTTTATATTCTTTTACTTTTCCTTATATGCCCTACCAGTTTCCACGGCTGACAAGGGACAATCACAATTCCTCGGAAAAACCATAAAATTAATAATGTACAGGGGTTGTCCTGTTTGAAAGCTCACACTAGCCAGATTGGCTCCTGCTACTTTTTAATAGCTTTTATATGAATATCATTCAGACAATTCGATAAATAACAATAATTCGTCCTTCTTCTCAAGTCAAATATTCGTGATGGCGTGGTTTTAATTAAACCGTTTGGGCGTAGACTCTATTTCTATGAAAATACATTTTTACTGATTACGCATTTGACTCTGAAGGATCGAAACAAAGAGTTTACGCTGCATCCTGTTTCAGCTCCGAACGAAATCCAACCACTCGCTCCACTAAACTTGAACTTCACTAAGCACAAGTGACATTGGGAATTAGTTTTACGGTTCGTTCATGAATAATAAGCTTATTGCTATATCTTAGAACTTTTCTGATAGAAGGGCGAATATGATAATTCACATCGACCTGTCGCTTTGTTAGTCTTCGAATTTCTTGTCCATCGATGGCTAATAAGTATGACTTTCCACCGATTTGAACTTAATTTTCGACGAAGAAACACTCTGAAATGATATAAGGTCGTTTTACATAATCCTTGTTGTTTACATTCATTCCATCCACTCCGAAAAATGTCATGAATATGCATGAGGTGTCCAAAGTACAACGAGCGATACATGCGAAAAACATATATCAGGCAGGAACGGTTATATTGAGATCATACTGAAATACATAAGCCATGAAGGTCAGATGTCATCAAGGACTACAACAGTACTTTTCGAAAATGGAAAAACGAATGATCAAAACCAAAGCTGCGGAAGAGCTAAAATATACTATCGACAAAACGGCAATTGTTGCGGTGCGACAGCGTGGCGCCATCCCTTCGCGGCATACTACTTGATTTTACTGTTTTTACATCGACACGAGTCTCAACAAAAGCGGTCTTACTTGTATATCACATGTGATAGAGAAACTTGCTCCCTAAGCGGATTCCCTGGATTCTGCGCCTTTCTAAGAGCTGTTTTCTCCGGATTTGAGGTTTAAGTAGCAGTCCATTCTTCCTTTCCTCGGTTAGAGCCGACAAATCTAAAATACTTCCATTTGATCGATTTCGGGGGGGGGGGGGGGGGGCCGGCCTTCGAACAAGGGTTGCCCAACAACATTGTCGGCAAAAACACAACCGGCAGCCAAACATCCACTGAACTTGTCGTAACTGAAGTAATTTAACAGCAGTTTCAGGAGACCGGTACCACAGAGTTGAGAGCATGTCGTTAGATAGCCGTTGTGAGAGTGACGCCGGGTCGAGAATTACGTCGTGAACGCCCGAAATTCGCTTACACGGACGGAGCAGTCGTTTCAGAGATCTAAACTATAAAATATTACTTGTTTCTCACGTCCTGTGTACTACGTTCGCAGAATGGATATACTTCAGTCCTCGTAACAGTTGATGATAGAAATAAACTACTGTACATAGGTCTTCTCTAAGTTTGCCTTCGCTTTGCAAGATATGATGTAAGTCAGAGTCGACCAGT
>JAHPZR010017362.1:0-5000 GCA_019787425.1 Platygyra sinensis
TTATATACATGATGTAAAATTGGGTTGAGTAAATGACGTATCAGCCATTCATGGCTTTTTCCCTTCCCTTCCCTCTCGGGCCCTCCGCCCCTCTTTGCCCCGGTCCCTGTTTCTTTTTCCGCCTTCGTCTCCCTCCCCCCCCTCCCTTCCCCCTTTTCTTTGCTTTCCTCTCCCCTTGCTCTTTCCTCTTCTCTTTTCCTCGCTTTTTCTGGCCCTCTCCTCCTTTTCTTTTTTTTCCTCTTTCTCGTCTGTTTCTCCACTCCTCCCCACCACTGTCCATTATCTCCTCCCGTCTCTGTTCTTACTCGCCTTTAGTCATATCTCACTTCTTGTCCTCCTTATCTTTGTACTCCCTAGACGCCTCAACTAGATTCAGCGCCCTTATGATTACCGTACCCGTTTTTACCTATATACCCCCAGGACACCGCTGTGCCTTTCTCAAAGTGCCCTCTTTTCTCCCCAGTCTTCCACTTTTCCGTCCTCTTCAACGTTGTTCGCACAGCTGCCCCTGCCGCGCTTCCACTGCATATAGCTATTCTTTGTGTTACTCTTCAACAGCATTTGTGTGCTGTCTTCACACACACTTATCAAGATTGCTGGACCTGCAACACGACCCGTCATTGCTGCCCGCGAGACAGACACTGCTCGCACGATCTACCTGCTGCTTCCCCCCTCTGCTTTGTACGCCTTGCCTGTTCACACACCATCTCCTACGGCACAGCCTTAGGCATCTCATTCTATAGCTCCCCATACCCAACACCTCTGTCAGCGTCGTGCAGATCATCTCTTGACACACGGCGCGTTGCACACATACCGTGTCAACCTTACGGCGATCTGTCCTTCGTGTTGCCTGAACCTACGCGCCGCTGCTTCCCCACGCTGTTGGGACCCCTCACACTCAGAACAACGAGACAGAGATCAGGACATACTCCGCTACAGCTGTTTCCCCAGCTTTTTCCCTCGAAGTCCTTCATTGTGTTCACACTCACACCTTCCCTTCGCCCAATGTGTATGTGTATCCCTGTTTTTCTTTCCCCCCCCTCCCCCACAACAAATGGTTCCCGCGCACACCCCCTCGCCACCCACTCGTTGTTAAATTTGCTCCAAAACGTCCCTCACAGATGTCTCTCTGACACACGAGGGTGTTAGTCACGTCACACACTATAGGCCCCACGACTCTTAACCCATCCAGTACACTTATTGCTGTAGGCGTTTTCTAAGACTAGTGTGATGTCGGCCACTATCTGTGATGTAAAGGCTCCCAACAATCTGTCCCGTATCCCTCATATATTTGATTGAGCAGATCTCGTCTATCCTTCACACACGTTATTGCCGCTACCCTGTATCTTACCTCCTCCTGCCCGCATGTGTATGTACACTGTATATGTACTAGTCTTATTCCAGCGAGAACGATATTGGTATTTCGATCTTAAAAAAAGTATCACTTTTTATTTTTTACCAAGCACAAACTGTTTCATCCCGATCTTTCTTTTCGGTGTGAATTTATAATGGGATCTGTGTTTCCACCACAATAAGCTTACTAGTTACACCTGAGGTACCAAGAGTGTAGAGTGTTACAAACACCGATAGTATACACTGTGTGACACACATTTTATTAACTGACACACTGTGGTAGACCACACCACTATAACCATAAAAGCAAAAATATGCGGCACCACATACGACAACAAACGACTCTATTAACAGCCAGGATCTACGCCTGGACGCAGCACTTACTCTACACAAGGATCAGCTCACTCACATATGATGGTATATGAGAAAAGTTACACACACACACACAGATGATAACGAGAGAACAAGAGCTTACACAAGGTAGACTTCCTTTCCAGGACACCTCATTACCTCAGTCTCAGGAAATCTCTACATATTATAAACAAAAACCTCTTGTTAACCTACTGTGAAGTCTATACCATAGATTATAAACAATTATTGGATGAGGTTTTTGTGATATCCAGAATAATCAAGGTCAAGGTAGGGGTTATCAGCCGAAGCCGAAGGCTAAGGCTGATAACCCTTACCGAGACTTTGATTATTCTGGATATCACAAAAACCGAATCTAATAATTGTTTTATTAAACATTGAACACAAAAACTTGGAGGTCATGTTTCTGCTTCTTCACTGACGGCAATCAACACGAGTCATGTGAAGTTGACATGATTACCCTTGGAAATCATGCACTGTGGTCATACATGACATGATTACCCATGACCTTGACATGATTACCTGTGACCTTGACATGATTATTGTATAATCTGCAGTTATGACAATTCACTGGCGCTGATTTCAAAAATTCACTGTACGCTTTCGGCCAATCAGAAAAGAGTTAGAGAGCTCAATGTATAATAACAATTATTAACTACATACAGTACATGTCTTATTTCTAAAGTACATGTATTTGGAATTAAGGTAACCTGCAATCAGGCATCCTTTTTTTTCATGGCGGGAAGGAACGCCTGATACAACTACTTGACTATTTGTCTGCCACCCCCTAATTAAAACATCTGTCAGCGAGAATGTCGGCCCATGAGATAATGAATCAATCGGAATTACCGGAAATCACTTCTTGGGCAGGAATTACACAAGGCAAAAACAGCGTGAATTTACATACAGTGCTGTACAGTACGGCCGAGCAAAATATGGTTTTGTAAAACGCATCCTCCTGTTTCGTTCGTAAATGAGTAAGTTTCAGAAGCAGAACAAGAAATGCTATCCTTGTGCGTCTAGCGTGTCAATTGGTAAAGGTACCGTTCCTCTTTGTAAGCCAACAAAAATAACGGTGGTTTTTGATGTGCCGTTGACTGTACTGCCCATATGAAACAACACTTTTGGAATTAACTGATATATAGCACTCCTGCCGAATTCCGTCGGTAGCACGGCCAAAACATAACTCCCATGGCATACGATTCTATGAAAGCATTATATTTGTTCATCTTTGAGAGTTTTGTGAACAAAGTTAAACTCTCAAGAGGAAGCATTTAAAGCTGACAAAAACTCGCTCTCTTCGCTCGCCTCATCAGACGCCATCAGCTCGCGGGATTTCTTTGACCGGAAATCACGCTGCCACACAGGTAACCAATCATGGCTTCGTTCTAATTACCTTTTATTTCTTGACCAATCAGAGAAAAGTCCAGATTCTGGACTAGCAACAGACAAATAGTCAAGTAATTGTATCAGGCGTACCTTCCCGCCGCGAAAAAGAAAGAACGCCTGATCGCAGGTTAGAATTAAGGAATTCACCGTGACTTATAGACAAGTGTGGTTTAGCTATTTTTTAACTGTACATACAGATATCTAAAGTTAAAAGAAAGTTCAATTCAGTTACATGTAACTGACAAGCTCATTACCTGAAAGTGAACTGTGAGATTCCAAGGAAGAGAAGCTGATGAACCATACAAGTCAAACAGTACACCAATGGGATAATGCCTGTAGTGACAAATCACAAATCAGTATAAGTAACATACAGTGCAAAAATAATGATGCAGGTCTACAGTGTATATACCTGACATGGGTATATAATGTGGCAAGGTTAATTTCAAGTCTCTACTAAATGGCCCTACTCTTTTTAACAATTAAAGCAGATATGTTACAACATGATTTTTAATTTAATATTGTAATATTATTATTGGAGTACTAGTATTAATTAAGAAATAGAAAACCAGTACTGTGCTTTTATCAAGTTATATAAACACAAGTGGAAGTTTGGGAGTATAACAATTGTAAGAATTGTTGTGGGAACACATCACAGGCTGTTAGGCAAATGTATTTTCTCATCCCCCCCCCCTCCCCCACCCCCCAATCCTTCATGGGTGTTTCCATAAAACAGTTAGATTATGAGCTCGAAATTTGTATCACAGGATAGTTGATGAGCCAAGTCACAATGCTGACAGATCCAATGTCAGATATGTACAGAATATTACCAGTAGTCACCACTAACATGCATTGTAATAGAGCTTTAAGAGGACATTGATGGGGCTTTTGCCAATTTTACAGCTTGCAATTTGTTTATTTTGCAAATCATAAAGTTACTCCATGTTAATGCTCTGGACAATTTTTTTTATACTATTCTAGTTACTAACCTTTTAATTTAATGTAACAAATCTTTGAGGCTTTATAAAGGTGCAATACAAGTTTCCTGTTGAACATTATAATATACAGGTACACTCTAAAAATATTCTATGATATGCCATTGAAACTCTCCTAGCTTAGTATTTCTACCTGGTGGTATGTCTGTGTGACGGGTTTTTTTTTTCCTATTCTACACTTGTAGTTTTTCTACTTTCAATTTTACCCTATATCGGAGCTGTCTTATGAACACTTCATGCATTACTACTACTTAACTGGAGAACTAAAATTACAAGAAGTCACTTTCTTCCTAGTCTTTACATCAGTAACAGCACTCACCATTTTAATGGCTGTCCATCATATTCAAACCACATTTCATCGACACCTTCATTGCTGATAGCCCTTTGGAAATGCCTCTGTACTTTGTCTGTGACAAGGGTAAGGTAGCTTAATCTGGGCACTAAAAGCTGAAAAACATGATCATTACAGAAAGCTCGAGAGTGGTGGCTACTGGTAATATTCTGTACATATCTGACATTGGATCTGTCAGCATTGTGACTTGGCTCATCAACTATCCTGTGATACAAATTTCGAGCTCATAATCTAACTGTTTTATGGAAACACCCATGAAGGATTGGGGGGTGGGGGAGGGGGGGGGGATGAGAAAATACATTTGCCTAACAGCCTGTGATGTGTTCCCACAACAATTCTTACAATTGTTATACTCCCAAACTTCCACTTGTGTTTATATAACTTGATAAAAGCACAGTACTGGTTTTCTATTTCTTAATTAATACTAGTACTCCAATAATAATATTACAATATTAAATTAAAAATCATGTTGTAACATATCTGCTTTAATTGTTAAAAAGAGTAGGGCCATTTAGTAGAGACTTGAAATTAACCTTGCCACATTA
>JAHPZR010017362.1:10000-52500 GCA_019787425.1 Platygyra sinensis
TAGTTAATTCTTCAACGTTTTCTGTAATGGAGACAAGGGCTCCTTAATTAATTAATTAATTAATTAATTAATTAATTAATTAATTACTGAATTGCTCATTTCTAAGTTTCACAAGTTTTTAGTTCATGTCTTGTTTTTGGACCGGACCAACACTCAGGGTCTTAAAATAACTGAGGAGAATGTGCTGCCTTTGTAGTTATATCTGTAAATGGTGTGATGTTCAGGTCTTCTCGGATAAGGACTATAAACCGTAGGCCCCGTGTCCTGCATCTTCGATGTTATAGTTAGCAGGGGACGTTAAAGAACCCACACGCTTATCGTATAGAGTAGGGCATGAAGTTCCTGGTGTTTTGGTCTGGCCTTTGTTGCTATACTGAGGGTTGGCATGCCGGGTTGGGTGGCAAATGCTCGGAGCTATTAGCTACGATAAAGCTTCTCTAAAATCCGAGGGTAAATAAAGTATTCACTCACTCATTCACTCATCAATGACAATTGTGTCATTAGATTTTTCGTTTTTTTTGCCCAATTGTTTTTAAATGGATGACAACTTAAGGAAAGTTAGTGGGTCACTATGTAGTTTGTATAATTTTAGAACTACTAATGGCTCTTTGGCAAGGCGGATGTGTTTACATTTTTTTTAAAGTTATAAAAATCATTCATTCATTGTGAAGTAGCTCGGGTTAAGCTGCTCTCTAGTTGATTATACACGGAGTCAGCCTGAATCTCTCAGCTTTTTACTCACCTATCTGGATTTCAATTCACGTTGATTCCTTTTTGCAGGGGAACAGCATACACTTGGTGACTTGTTACATGAATTCGTTCCTGAGGTGTTTGCCGGGGGAAGCGCAGTGATTGATAACGAGTGGAGAGTTGTGATTCAAGGAATTGAACCTCCTCTAGAGACGCCTATACACTGGATTAGTGAACATTTCAGTCATCCGGACAATTTTTTGTACATTGTCATTGTAAGGGTTGTTTAATTTAATTGATGGTATCCATCTAAAGTATTTGCAGAGAACCTCTTTGCGGTGTAGTCGTAGTGAGCGCGTCGTTAGGAACAATCCATCTGCGTGGAATTTTTGTTATTTTGAAGGGGATAATGGAGGTATTTACGCATCTTTGCGCGTCTCTGGGAGGCAGTATCAAGCTGATTAGCTCAAATTCGTCGGTAGCTGGATTCAATGATAGCATTGAAGGTTTCCCTCATAATCTCCTTATCCCTGGGGGTTTTATTTCTCTGACCATTGTTCCGTTATGGCGTCATTAAGAAAGCAAAAAGTGACGGGTGATACCGGAGGGCAAAGCACGGTCCGCCTTCTGATTTACGCGCCACTTGTTTTGGTACATGAGACTGATCCCTTCTATGATACTCTTTTAAAATAAACAGGCAAATCAATTTCGATTTGTGCACGTGCGACCCTAATCTGAATGAATGTAGTTCAATTCTGTCTGTAATCGCGAACCCTCTGATGGCTGGAAAGATTGGGATTCAAAAACATTGTTTTATATATTATAGTTATGACAAAGGTGGTCATATTTAACAAATAAAGAAGCCTAAGCTGTGTATTACACTGTGATAAAACACGATGGTCATTTGAGAACACGAGGGAAATGTAGAAAACACGAGCAGCAGGCGAGTGTTTTCTACATTTCTCGAGTGTTCTCAAATGACCGGAGTGTTTTATCACGGTGTAATACACGGCTTAGGCTTCTTCATTTGCTTTAAAATATAGATTTTACGCGCGCAAAACAATATAACACGCCTTTTCTATGTTTTATACTCTGATAAAACATAGGTTTTTGACCAATCAGAGCGCGCGCATGGTCCTATCTATATTTTAAAATCAAGTAACAATGCATAGAAAACAGGAAAAAATTGTATAAAGTGGCAGAATTGTATAATAAAAGTTTCTTTATCGACATTCCTTGGTAGTACTGTAGTTCCTAGGCCAGTTAACTGCACAAGTAAAGATTTGATTGGTTTTGAAGATAGAAAACAAACAAGACTACTAAATGAATTGTTTTTTTGCTTTAACTCTCATTGTAGCCTGTTCCAGGCTCTTGATAGTTGGGGACGAGCGAAAAAAAAAAGCGAGCAAGAGAAATAAGTGAGGATTGCTCCCTCATTTTCTCTCGCTCGCCCACTTTTTTCGCTCGTTCGCTCTGACCAGCAAGAGCCTGGAACAGGCTACATTGAGAGCCGATTAACACTCTTCTTCAGCCAGTATCAGTATCATTATCAGCCAGTAGTTATCATTTATTTGTCCTTTCTTCCACTAATAACCAGGAAAATTGCCAGTTTTACAACGGTTTTTCAGCCGTTTACATAGCATGTCGAAAGACTGCTAGAAAGATGTCGCCTAAATACAATACTTGTTTTAGTTACCCGCTTGTGGGATAGCAATCCCGTCGCCAGAGCCCACGTGTTTTCGGTCAGTGGTAACAAGGCTCGACACTACACATATTCTCATCTCGTTCCTTCAGTCCTCGTTCGTTACTGTGCGAGCGTGGCGAAATGAGCGACTTTCGAGAATTCTTTAAATGACCAGGATTGTTTACTTTCGGAATGTTAGGTGTTTTGATAGCTGAATGTTGAGTGGCTTATGCTAAATCAGCCTGGCCTTATCAAGAAGCTTTACGTCTTCCTGTTTACAATCTGCCGGACTAAGCTGTTTTACGAGAAAAGGTGATGAGTTGCTAAAGAAAATGTGGTGCTGCGTCGGTGGGAGTATTACAAGATAATTTGGTTTTATCAAGGAAGCACAGAAAGCCGCAAACTGACTCTAGAACAAAAATTTATTTTTCAAATCGGCACTTAGTCCTCACGGCATCAACGAACGCTTTTCATTCAACTAATTTATTATGTTGTTTTTCACGTTGCCGGGCACTAACAAATAGCGTAGCTCCGTATTTCTGTGTATAAACCACACACAACCCACAATTCCTCGATTCGCTCCGACGAAGGGCGAACACTCGAAACGTCAGCTTCCGAATCTCTTTGCGGTGGCCAATTCACATTATCAACCCATAAAACCAAATTAAGCTGTTTTACCCTTAGGGCCATCAGTATCCCGAACGGGAAAAAGTCCTGTAAGCACACAGTTTTAATTACCTTAACACTTGAAACACTCGAAATGAGTACTAAACATCACGACTTGACTTAAATCATCTTTCCTGATTACGAAATAAAAGTTTGGAGACTTTGGATGTGCGGATGAGTGCCGATGGTCATGTGACTGGGAACAGACATGGTTGTGAGTCCTTTGCGTTGGATGAAGACAAAATAATGCCAGTGCCGGAAAATTTAGTTGAATGTCGTCTATCTAGATACATTGATTCAGCATTTTCATTTCATTCCAGCACAGTATTTTCATTTTTCTTTTTTTTTTAACACTCATTGAATGTATAGCTGGATGCATGGATCATTTTGAATTGAACTGATTTCAGATCAGTCAAAACTCTGGTCTGTTATGTTAAGATCTTATCTGTGATTGCCGAATTGCTGAATGACACTTGAAGAAATATCATTGTGCATCTTCTGTTTAATACCTCGTTGAAAGAAGAATGTTTTTTATTTTAATTGATCGGTTAAGTTGAAAAACATTCTGCTCATTCTCGAACAACCAAGAAAAAAATATCGAAAGTGTTGAAGCAACTTGTTTTAATCGACACAATAACACACTGGATAGAAATGCTTCAAACTGTATACAAACCATAAAGAGTTCTGTTGGAAATGATCTCAGATCCACTGAATACTGACATTCCTTTAACAATTTATCAACTGAAATTCTGGTTACAAGAGTGCCATTCTTCAAACAGTAACTTAAAGCATGTTGGTCTTAACAATCACGCCTCCCTGATTCATAATCTTAGAGCAGGACAGTAGTACTGTTTCTTAAGCACTCGTTGTTATTCACTTATCATAAATGCTATCAGTTTCACGCCGAGTCTAAGTATGAATGTCACACAGTTATTAATGTTCCTTTTCTATAATTTATCCTGCACTCAAGAACACTGCAAGCGAACTACTCAGAGTGCAGCAAGCCGCTTCTGATGTGTCGTGACGGTAGCTTCACCCAGGTGATCAACTTTGTATAGCTCTTCCATGAACTTCGCTTCTTCCTTGATTTTAGCGATGGCGTCAGGAATATTGCCAGTAAGAATGGACTTGTCAAGCTCGTAAAGAACAACTTGAGGATCAACTTTCTTGAGATCCAGCACACCCACTTGTACCACGTAGCAGAAAGCATTCTGTATCTCCTCTCTCAGACCCTCGGAGCTGAAATCGTATTTGTAAATGTAGAAGTCGATACGGAGGAGACTGTTGTTGGCAAAAACCACCTGAAAAGACGAATATTCTTTCTCGCCAGCGAGAGTGTTTCCAAGGAGCTCGTTCACGGCTGCTGTTACCAGATGCTCAAAGCCATCAAGGAAATCACCCTGAAATATGTCTTTGTATGCTTTTCTTGATATCTTCAGAAGGTGCAGTCTCCACTTTAACCAGGTACGTTTCCACTTTTTTCACCATAGCAACTATCGGTAAAGATTTATCTTCAAATGCCTCAGCCTTGGCTTGAGCTTGAAGTTTGGCCGACGCAAATTTTTGAAGTAGTTGAAGCGATTCCACTACCTCGGCCTCGTGAAGTTTCTCGCTCTCTTCAATGAAACTGCTGATGAGCTGTCCCATCGTGTTGAATCTGTAATAGTTACTGTGGTTTAAATCTGCACTCCTTCCGCTGAGGGTGAACTTTATATAACATTACGAGTTCTTCTTAGTGTCTTCTTATATATGTTAGTTTCATGCTATGACGTCATGAAGTGGTTTTGAAAGAGCGAAAACATTGCTCAACTATTTTTTACCTTTTGAAATGTTAAGGACTTGCCAAACAGTTCCGAACTACATTAACTACATACTCTTAGTCACGTTTTCATGTCTTTTGCCCGAAAGAAACTAGCAAAAAACAAATTAAGTACTTATAACGCGGAAATATCAACTTATGGATAACTTATTCTGTATCAAGTGTTTCACAAGTTCAGTTCTGGTTACTGAAGTCAACTTAATCAATCATTAAGTCTTCGATTTGATATCAGCTCGTTTGATAATCAGCCAAAGAATACAGAAATGAAACCATTATACATAAATAAACTCCTTTCTCTTATCGATATTTCATGTAGCACGATCATGCATGTAACCATGACTAGACATCATACAAAACAATGTTATGTTGCTAAACACGTTATTAGTTCAGTTAACTAAGTACTTTAGTGCGGCACCATCAACATTCCATTAATTTAATGTGGCATGACCAAATCTAAGAAAAAACAATCTAAAAATGTTTGCGGTAAATACTATCTATCTAAGCTGGTTATTGCCGGCTTTTGGTCTATTAAATCGGCATTTTTCATTTGCTTTATTCTACCGCACACTGCGTTCAGTTCACACTGAAGATGATAGAAGCATCTGCCGAAACACGATTGTTAAACGAGTGTCGTGTTTTTCATTTATATTAAATTGTAATTTATTATCGTATTTGAGTTAAGTAATATAAAAACTCGTCAAATGCTGAATTTCTTTCCAAAATATTGCTAACATTATAACAAGCTCACATAGTCAAGAACTGTATACAAGATGCCTAGATCGACAACTGAAGTCACATTTTGAAGAAAGGACAAAAAAAGCGAGCAGAACTGTGTTGAATTTATCTAAAAATTTACATGCTTTCTAATTGAATTGGGGCAGGTACTGGAAAGATCACACTGACTGTTTTATAGTGAAAGTCATTGAAAATATAATATATGATATTGCCTATAATCAGTACGATATCAAAAAACGTTGGAATTAAAGTGAACTTTGTGTGACTGGCCGCATGATTCATCTCTGATACTGTATAGTCACTGTCTTGGACTGTGGTGCTCCCTTTCCTTAAGCCCTCTGTAAGCATGATTAAATTTCTCCTTCCCAATCTGCTTTTTTATCTCTTTCTTTCTGTATTTTGAGCTTCTGTTTCCTTTTCCTTCGTTCTCTTTCTTGTACTGTGTCAAAAGACGGCACTGAAGCCTGTTCCAGGCGTTCTGTTAGCTTTGAAGCGGTGGAAAGAAGCGGTGGATGGAAGGGCGATGGCCTTCGTGGCATTCCAACTAACCCTGTTTGTTTTGCTTCACTCGGCAAAACTCGCGGTTCTCCAGAACGAACCGAACGTCCATTGTCGAAAACGGACTGGGGGGACTTCAATTCGATAGATGTTCAGGAGATGCCTTAAAATGCTCTTAAATGCTGACATCGATTTATTTTCAACACCAAAAACGCTTTGTAGACGGGTGATCCGCTTGTACAAGAAGCTCATGGATGATAGGCTGAGAAAAATTCTCTCGGACAACTTCAAACTTACAGCATTTGTTCCTATAGTCGAGTTCAGTTCGGTTATGAGCAACTTGGACTCTATATTTTTGATATCCAGTACACCCACCTGAAGCATAAAACAAACGGCATTCTTGAACTTGGCTTTTAAGTCTTTGGATCTAAACTCGTACTTATATAGGTAGTAGCTGACGCGCAGAAAACTGCTGTTTGCGAACACGACATGCGATCCCGATCGTTGTTTTTCGGTTGCGAAGGTGTCTTTGAGAAGTTCATTTACAGCTGCTGACACTGTGTTTATGAATCCACCTAAGACCTCACTGTCAATAACGCCACTCACATGCCCCTCGATTTCCTCAGCAACTACTTTCAGTTCTGCTCGAACGAAGAACTTCTCTGTCTTTTCCACAACAGCCAATATAGGAAAACGTTTATCTTTGAAAGCCTCTGCTTTCATTTTCTTTGCCTGCCCTTCACACTTCGCGATCAACATTTTTTAATTAATCGAAGATGTTCAATTGTATCCTCCTGATGTTCTTGTTCCTCTGCTCTCTCGATGCTAATACTTTGGCCCATTCTGGATGACAAAATGTTGCTAAACAAACTACGTCCAATGGATGGCAAGGAACAGACAAAAGTCTTGAGCTCTATATTTTGGAGTTTTCACGCAAGATTAACTGAACCGTTACAACTGAAGTCCACTCAGAGTGATACACTGTGAAATCCGGGAATGCTAAATGATCGCATGCAAGTCCGGTTCAAGGTAATGAGATTTCATGCGTTAAATATTTGACCAGGATTATGTTTACCTGCACGTTTTTCATTACGTCCCACGGTTGGACTTTTGAGGATACGACAAGTGGGTTCAATCGATGTAATTATCTCAAAGAAAACACTAGATTCCTTGAGATCCTTTAACACGTTTTAGCAAGCATAGCCTAAGGGGGCTTTAATAAAATGTTTAGCGGTGTAGTCAGTAGTCTTCCTGTTTACGCAATCCAGCTGACTCGTTTGTGTTACCTTCAGGCCCAAAAGTATTTCAACATGTCATCAGGGTAAAGCGTCTTCAGTGAAACAAGTTTAATGGACTTAACACTTGAAACATACAGAAATGACTTATCTAAAAAGCCGTCTTTCGTGGTAAATACCACTGAAAACAAGATACCCTTGTAATAAAACTTTATAAGCTCGCAAACACAGTGCAAACAGATTCGATTCTTCGCATTGAAGAGTTGTTTTCAACGCCGGGGGCGTAGAGTTCCATTGTACATTGATCTTGGAACAGACATTTATCTGAAGTGCTTTGCATGTAATAAAACAAAACACTTGTGAACGAAATGTAATGAACTGAATGCGTGCCTTGACTTGTAACATACATGGAATTGACTCCTATAAGGAAATATCTCGCGTGGATTTCAACTTGTTGTAGTTTCTCAGTAATTTAATTTTTATCTTGCTGCAAACATACTTATTTTACTGTATCTAAACGCCTCAGCAAGTTTAGGATTAGAGTGAACGGTGAGCGGAAAGCGGTGGAGGCGAAGGAAGACGTAAAGCTGCTAGCCATAACACATGCACCGTTGAACATTTTCAGCTATTAACACCTTGTTAAGTTATACTTGCTCTACCGATCTCTACTTGATCAAGATCGCAATTACGGTAATGTGCAAGGCATACATCAATGTTCCCTCAAAGCGATCAGAAAAAAAATAGTGCTAAAATGTTATAAAGCTGAACGTAAATAGAGCTCAAGAAGACGAGTCATAAAAACGAGTGTTTTCCTTGAGATACATAATAACATCAATTCAGTCTACTTTCTAACGGTCGAGTTAATCTTGCGAGAAAACGCCAAAAATAAGGATTAACAGACAGAAGTCTTGAGCTCTATATTTTTGGCGTTTTCTCGCAAGATTAACTGAACTTGTAGCAGGGGAGAAGAGATAGATACATTAACCCCAGCAAAGACTCGCACTCTGCGCGGTGCAGGTCAACTGGTTGTAGTTTGTAATTTAATTTTTTTCGTGCAGAAAACCTATGAAACATTTCTTTTTTCGATTATTTTAACCCTTAGATAGTCATACGATTTTACTTAGTTATTCAGTTTTTATTTACAGTGTATATACAATTGAGTTGTGGCGTCCCGCTGTAAGCGCATTGCGAATTTTAAATGCGCCGACAAATAGTGCTTTGTTATTACATTATACTTAAAAAACACTTATTTTTAATTGTTATTCCCGTATAGATAGGAAACATTGCAGAGGAAGGCAACGGTTTTAGTTTCTGATTAAGTTTTCAATAGTTGTCTTCTTAGTTATCTGTTAAATTTTTTCCTCTAAAGTAAATAAACCTAATTTTACAGAATTACAATGTGCATAGTTCAAGAGGAGGTAATCATTCGCCAACTCACACCAACGGGAAAGTCGTCCAGACTTGCTCGTCTGTTAGTCCATCTGGGTTGATGAGTTTGTTTCCTAACAGAAAGATTAAAATATTTCACGGTATTCAATGCTCTATAAACAAACACTTTAAATACTGTAACAGTTGCGTTCCTTTAGCAGTTTATCACTGCAGGAAATTCTAGTCGCGGCCGGAGAAACTATCAAAAAGCCGTATTTCAATTTCTTTTTGAATTTCTTTTAATACTGGCAAAGCAGTACTTTTCAAAAACACTGAGTTCAGTATTGCGGAGATCTCAGTCAGAAATGTTAGGAAGAACCTCTCGGAAACAACAAAACTGGCAAACCTTGCTACGAAAACTTGCGTGGTCTTGAGCCGCTCCATCCTTGTATTGCTTGGTGATCTTAGCAGTAAAGGCAAGTGTTATTGGTAAAATGGAATCAAGAGACTATGATTACATTACATTACATTTATATAGCGTCATCTTCCATTAATTGTCTAATGCGCTTTACAATACTCTAAAACCCCCAAAATTATGATCCGACTGATATTCTAAGTTACGGTTTTTACCTTTACATTTAGACACCAGAGGTCTGCAAAAGGTTTTTATTTATTTTTGTTTTGCCCTTGGGATCGTTTGATATGGATATATTTTTTTAAAGTTCATTTTCGGAAAGGATAGATCTGTTTCAAATAGCCGTTATTCCGTGTGAAAACTTGTTTCTCATGAAACAGCCAACAGATCTTTTCCGGTTTTGACATTGGAGAAATAGCCCTTTTCACGGTTAGCTTTTCTCATTTGCATTACAATGTAAATCAACGTGGATGCGAGGCAATTTCGGGCTAAAACTGCAAAATAGCCCGAAATTGCCTCACATAGATGCTATATTTCACTGTAATGCAAATGAGAAGGGTTAACCGTGAAAAGGGCTATTAAAGAAAAAACAACGGATGTCCTTTTATGTACATATTGATATTGACTGCTAAATGATCCTGTGAGCCGATATTTCATTATTCGCTTTTCGCTGCATGTGAATATACCTCCTGCAATAGACCCAAAGTAAAGTTCAGTTGTCAGATGAGACAAAAAATCAAGCTCTTGATATGGCGAATGGCAAGTGCACCAAGAAATAGTGGAAAATGCTTAACATTTACTTTTCATCTTTCCAGTGTACATTAGAAAACAAACGTTTTGTTCCCTTTGCAGATTTTTCATCCTACTGAGCTTACACATTGTGAAACAAATTAAAGAACCCATAGGTTACAGGCCTTTGTAGTATAAGGCTAATGGCGTAAGGCTCCGTGATAATTCTCTAACCGTTAAACGAGTAAAGCTGATGGTAAGAAAAGAAGTAATCTTACTATCTATTTGTTGACTGTCTTCTATTCACAGAGAGAATACTAGGCTGTTTCTTGTTTAAGGATGGAACAATGGCAAACGTTATCAGTCAGTTGGAGCGACCAGGTGTTGTGAAATGCTTTGTAATCACAGCACATATAAGCGAGTTCGACCTGTCTAAGATAAGATCATTTATCATTGTTCAAAAGATACTTTTCTTCAGGACACTACTTGCCGTTGTTGAGGTGTTGGGAGCTCCTTTTATCCCAGATAACGGTGGTTAAATTTCATTTTAATTCGTTGATTTCTTTCTTTTTGGAGATACAAACCATTAATGTAATCATAGTTAGTAGTTAGTTATTGAGAGTTTAAATTAAAATTAAATTGAATTAAAAGTATCAAAAGCAAGTCTCGAGTCAGTGGACGGCAATATCATGTTATAATGACATCAAAATAGCATGCGGCTACCCATTGCAAATCAGCTCTACCAAAAAAAACATGATGATTGCAGAAATACAAAATTTACCTCAAAGAAGGACAGACGTAATTAACGTAAGGACGTTGATGTCAGGCTACACCAGCTTACGGAATAAGGAAAATGTATTCAGGGAAAAATTTAACTTGTTCAGAGTAAAACTGGTAAGTTTCAACTGAAGTACGGAAATAAATCTCGGAAATATACTTACATTGGAATCCAGCTTGGCTTCTAAACCTGCCGTACAAATTAAATACTAAGGCGGGACCGAGTCAGTCAAGCCAAGTTTCACACCAGCGAAAAGCATCCTTGCTCTAGCGAGGAAAAAAGTTTTTACTAAATAAGTTCGACTTGAAGTAGACCAAGATCTCGTTGCGGTTCTAAACTCTTAATCTAGCTAACTGACCAAGTGGTGATTGATTCCTTAATTAAGGCTGGTGTTCACCACGACGGAGTCGTAGTCGGAATCGTAGTCGGAGTTGTTACAGCGCTTATGACAGAGTGAAAATCGAAAATCAGAGTGGAGTCATAAGCTCGACGGAAACAGAGTCAGAAGAATCAGAACCCTTGAATTCCGTTTACGAATCCGTTGCGTATGATTCAGTAAAAACTAGATTGTCGGAGTCGGCATAGTGATTGGCTTATTCTTCCTCTTCCTGCTTCCGACTCCCACTCTAAAGTTTTCATTAGGTCGTAAGCGATGGAGTCGGAGTTGGTGTTCTGCTCCCGACTCCCACTCTAAAGTTTTCATTAGGTCGTAAGCGATGGAGTCGGAGTTGGTGTTCTGCTCCCGACTCCCACTCTAAAGTTTTCATTAGGTCGTAAGCGATGGAGTCGGAGTTGGTGTTCTGCTCCCGACTCCCACTCTAAAGTTTTCATTAGGTCGTAAGCGATGGAGTCGGAGTTGGTGTTCTGCTCCCGACTCCCACTCTAAAGTTTTCATTAGGTCGTAAGCGATGGAGTCGGAGTTGGTGTTCTGCTCCCGACTCCCACTCTAAAGTTTTCATTAGGTCGTAAGCGATGGAGTCGGAGTTGGTGTTCTGCTCCCGACTCCCACTCTAAAGTTTTCATTAGGTCGTAAGCGATGGAGTCGGAGTTGGTGTTCTGCTCCCGACTCCCACTCTAAAGTTTTCATTAGGTCGTAAGCGATGGAGTCGGAGTTGGTGTTCTGCTCCCGACTCCCACTCTAAAGTTTTCATTAGGTCGTAAGCGATGGAGTCGGAGTTGGTGTTCTGCTCCCGACTCCCACTCTAAAGTTTTCATTAGGTCGTAGCGATGGAGTCGGAGTTGGTGTTCTGCTCCCGACTCCCACTCTAAAGTTTTCATTAGGTCGTAAGCGATGGAGTCGGAGTTGGTGTTCTGCTTCCGACTCCCACTCTAAAGTTTTCATTAGGTCGTAAGCGATGGAGTCGGAGTTGGTGTTCTGCTCCCGACTCCCACTCTAAAGTTTTCATTAGGTCGTAAGCGATGGAGTCGGAGTTGGTGTTCTGCTCCCGACTCCCACTCTAAAGTTTTCATTAGGTCGTAAGCGATGGAGTCGGAGTTGGTGTTCTGCTCCCGACTCCCACTCTAAAGTTTTCATTAGGTCGTAAGCGATGGAGTCGGAGTTGGTGTTCTGCTCCCGACTCCCACTCTAAAGTTTTCATTAGGTCGTAAGCGATGGAGTCGGAGTTGGTGTTCTGCTCCCGACTCCCACTCTAAAGTTTTCATTAGGTCGTAAGCGATGGAGTCGGAGTTGGTGTTCTGCTCCCGACTCCCACTCTAAAGTTTTCATTAGGTCGTAAGCGATGGAGTCGGAGTTGGTGTTCTGCTCCCGACTCCCACTTTAAAGTTTTCATTAGGTCGTAAGCAATGGAGTCGGAGTTGGTGTTCTGCTCCCGACTCCCACTCTAAAGTTTTCATTAGGTCGTAAGCGATGGAGTCGGAGTTGGTGTTCTGCTCCCGACTCCCACTTTAAAGTTTTCATTAGGTCGTAAGCAATGGAGTCGGAGTTGGTGTTCTGCTCCCGACTCCCACTCTAAAGTTTTCATTAGGTCGTAAGCGATGGAGTCGGAGTTGGTGTTCTGCTCCCGACTCCCACTTTAAAGTTTTCATTAGGTCGTAAGCTATGGAGTCGGAGTTGGTGTTCTGCTTCCGACTCCCACTCTGAAGTTTTCATTAGGTCGTAAGCGATGGAGTCGGAGTTGGTGTTCTGCTCCCGACTCCGTCAATTTGATTTTTGTTCACACTCACGAAGTCACTTTAACAGCAGATGAGGTGAAAACGCCTTACTATACGGAAAATGTTTCAGAAAGTATACCACTGAAAGGGCTGGACACCTACACAAAATAACTGTCTGTTGTAAAAACGTTAAGTGGCTGTTAAGGTACTGTGATCGCGCCGACAACGATGATGCAAAGACAAGATGTTGGGACAAACATGGCATGTATTTGAATGTTAATGTAGACGCTTAGAAACCCACTCTGAAGCTCAGATTGGCAGATGTTTGAAAACGTTGGGAACGAGCCACTGATAATTGCAGCAGTAGTCAGATTAAGTAAAATACGACGGAATTCATGTAGAACAAGGGACAAAATTAAAGCGGGAATCAACAGTTCAAACAGTGTACTGAGCTCCACTTTAGTCTCGACAATAGCCACACGATCCCATATATCAAAAACACGTTCGTATTTTCATTTCTTCGTTATTAAATGGGGCGAGACAGGCAGGTCAAAACCTGCAACTTCCCATTGTAAACTTTTTTCTCTCTCTACTTCCACCCCGTCGCCAGGTAAATAGGAAGACTTAAAACCCATGACGGTTGGCATTTCATGAGCGCTGGCGTAACCATCGTGAAAACGCATTTACAACTTAACCCGGAGCAAGCCTGTTTTTCTTAACTGAAGCCTGAATATTTGTTTGCAAGTCAAAATAAATTGTTGGGTTCATGTTTTTATTACACATTTGTGCAAAAAGAAAACTTCGCCCTCTAGAAACTTTTTCGTTATCAATGCACTACTCAAAGAGGTTGCCGGCATAAAACAGTTAGTAATAGAAATATGGGCAAAGTATTGAGGAGAAATGTTAGGTTCTTTAACCAAAAGGCAGAGATTTCATGGCAGTTTGAAAAGTTGGGGGGTGGGGGGGCAAAGCGTCCTCTTCCCTTGCAAATCCAGGCTTCTAATTTGTAATGTCCATAAAAATTCCCTCTTAAAGGAAATTTGCATGTAAGCTTATTTGTAAATTTCTTTCCATTTCGGATAGCATTATGCATTACGAGTGACCAAATCAATGTGTTCTTGAACGTCGACTGACTAACTTTCAGTGTATTAGGAAGTCAGTAAGGAAAACGGGTTAAAGTTCAATCCTAGAATAGAAAGTGCATCATTTTAAAGCAATCCGCGAAAACTCGAGGTCCAATGGTTTCGCCACGAGTGGAGCTTTGTAAGATTGAGCGCTTACTAGTGTTAGAAACTAAATTTTGAGCAAGAGTGACTTCAAAATTTACTTACTTTGTAACCGCCAGAGGTTGCCCCCTCCCCCTCTCAAAAGAGATCCAAAAGAGATATCCGCAATGATTCAACATCCTTCTCTTTTTGTTGGCAATATTATCTTATAATCACGGACCCCCAGCTTGCCATTTCGTGTTGACTTCTTGTTCTAGTCCATTTACCGGACGCCTCATTAAGATCGCGGACCAATTTCTTAAGATGTTTCATCTTTGTTTTTATCAACAACTCTCGACACTTCTCGGAATCATTTCCATAGTTCTAAGTGAAATTCAACAAAAGGAACAGCTGCATGATGCTACCGAATTCGCATGTATGTCATGTATCCCTAGAATCGACACATTGGAGTAGCTTCCGTCCTTCCATGAAAAACTATACTAAAAGACCTTAAGCCTAAAAATGACTAGTTCTCAAAATTTTGACTAGTTCTCAAAATTTTAAACAATTTATCGGAAAAGTGAAACTGGACCCATCATTTAGGGAAATTAATTTAAATATTCTATATGTTCAGTCGGTGCCTAAGAAGAATATGTGCGATTTTATATTTTAGGTATCTGAATTTTATGTAAATCCGCTGTTAACTTCTAATTAATTTTGATGTCAAGTGTACGTTTTTATAGTGTTTTAAACTTAGTTTTAAACTTACTTTAATATATTGTTAAACTTAGTTAGTAATACACGACCCTACAAGCAACTGAGTATTTTGCTTTAAACATTGATCGAGTTTAAATAAAGGATTTTACTTACTTCCTAGTCTAATGAACAAGGGATGTAATAAATATGAGAATTAAAAAATCTTTGCACTCCTTTATTTCTCAACATATTCTCTCATGCTCGGTAACAAAAAGAACGCTAGAAAGCAGTTCTTTTTGTGTTATCCATGAATTGCAAATGCAGACGTTTGAAATGAATCCGTCGAGCAACATTCACTGAGTACGCGCTGTGAAACTCAGTTGTGGAGGAAAACTCTCTGAAGGTGCAACAAGACCAGAGTCTTTTAAAGGTGTAAGGACAGGGAGTATGAACTGATGAAAATTGGAAAACATTCTTTTAAATGAAGTCTTCAATTGGAAAGAGATGCATGGAAAGGAAAATGCTCTCAGGTTCATTGAATTGTCGAATTTTTAATGTTGATACAGCTCGATCAATAATGAAACTTGACAATCTTGAATTTTCAGTCCAGGAAGAGATATCTTGCAGTATGTAGTGCCTAAACGAAACATCGCTCCGGCAATTTAATTTCCTACTAAACTGATTTTAAACGAAAATCTGACTTAGCAAGGATTCGGCATTACATTCTCAGAACAAACTGCATATTGACCCTCTGGGTTATTTTTTGTTGAGTGAGCCGGGTATTTGTTTCAAATTCTCGTCCGGAAAACCGAATGTGGAGTGTCAAAAGTTGTGTGTATTTTCGTAAATACGGAAGGCAGTCTGGGCTTAGGTAAATTGCTATCTCCCATATTTTGCGAAACGATGGATTTTCATCAGGAGTTAAAAAATAGGAACATCAGTTCCTACAAGTGTTTTGCGTATCATTAAAGTAATTGGTGAAACAGAGAATTAACTCTAAGTGTAAATTAAAGTGCTACTTAAAACCATGAATAACCCACTGGGCGTTAGCCCTTATAAAGGGAAACAGGGAACCACACGAGGCAAAGGAAAAATCTTTGCCTCGTGTGGTTCCCTGTTTCCCTTTATAAGGGCTAACGCCCAGTGGGTTATTCATGGGCTTAAGTAGCACTTTAATTTACACTTCAAAGTTAATTCTCTGTTTCACCATTTGTGTTCCCAGTGCTACGCGGCACAACATTCATATGTACCATTAAAGTAATTGATTTCCTTTCGTCCTACTCAAATCGCTCAAAATGCTTTTTTCTGCCCCGCAGAATGCTCGTCTGATTCTGCTCCAACCTAAATTCTTAGGACAGAATATAACAGATTATCCATCAGTGTCGACTAGATGCTATCACTATTAAGTAAATAGTCATACTTAGAACGTTTTGTTGTTTAAGAGACAAAACTCAAAAACTATTAGCAAACCCAACTATTATGTGACAGTGAAGAAAAGGAGTTAACCCTTTAAATTTTTTCTTTTAAATTATCGTTCGCCGGCGAACGATGACTTTATAAGCATGTTATGGAAAAAGAAAATACGTTTTCAAGTTGATCACACAGTCTCGACTATGACAAGACCTCGCTTTTTTATTAGGGCATAATTAAGGAAGAGACTATTAAAAAATGTGTCAACTGTATCTTAAACAAGTTTGTGATCTTGCACATTGCAAAACATGCTAATTAAGCTTATCAAATCTGTCAACTTCAAAGAAGCACATATTGAAAACCATTTAACTGAAACTTTTGCAGTCAAGTTGTTACAGATCCTTGTTTCAGATGTGAGTCCTAAACAGGTCCTAGCTCGTATTCTCTTGATTTAATTAACAGAAATAATTAAATTTTCTAGGTTAAATGTAACCAAAAATGCACATTTATGACGTCACAAATCCACAGGGGTTCTTCTGTCAATCAAAAGCAGATGTGAAATGCAAACAGCATTTGGTACTCTTAAAAACCATATATAGTTTGCCAAGCTTTCTGTTATTTTGTCTGCTTCCATACCAGTGACAACTTGCCACTGTAGGAAAGCCCTCCAAAAAAGGAAATGTTAAAGGGTTAACGGGAAACTAGTAAAATGCCGACTGAAATCGTTACGTGTAAATATGAAACCGGTTTTGTTTTTCCAAAAGAAAAGAACAATGACTGTCAGCTTGTTCTTACGTTAACAGTTATCATACCACAACCATTGTTCTTCAAAACAGTTTTCCGCTCTGGTCGATAAATGCAGATTAGCACAGAACACACATACGAGCACGAAAAATCCACTCCAGTGTTCGATAATGGCTTGCCAGTCTCTCTCGAATAGTTTTTTCGTCACCAGGGACAACACTACAATATCATTGTTATCGTGAAAAGTGCCGGAGATATAAAGGAACCTTGACACAACTCAAACGTGCGAAGAGAAATGTAATCTCACCTGGTAAGATTAAGATTGAAAACAAAGTAGCCCAAATCCAAAACCAGCTGATAGTTTGCGGTAAAGTAAAATAAAGTAAAGGATGATGTAAATAAACACAGTTTCAACACTGATACCAGGGTCAATAAAGAGCAGTCAAGATACATGAGGGAATGCTAGTTTTCGGGTTGTTACGTTACCATCGTCACGTTTAATTCACAAATTATCAAGTTTTATCGCTTTGGAGTTTTTCTTGTTATCTTTTCTATCGAAATTTTCTGATTGCCATGGAAACGTATTGAAAAAAACCCCCGCCAATTTAATGCCACAAACTGGTGTTATTTTCACATGTCATGGAGGGAACATTTTGTACCGTGAACAGATGGTTGAAAACTTTAATAATGTTACAAGAAAGCCATGTTTTTCACCCGTGTTAGCTCTGTTTCGGCTTCAATATTTACTCGAGATTTTATGTAATCTACAAACAAAAAATGGATCTGAGGTTGCTTTGAGGCTGAAAGAATTGTTTTTCATGATTCAAAGTTTATGAAAGAGGAAAAAGGGTGATTTAAATTGAAATCTGATCTGAGTTGAAGATAAATGGTTGCAGGCTGATATAAACCATTTCCAACCAAAGTGCTCTCGAGGGGCTTGGAAACCGAGCCACAAACCCCATATTTTTACCCTCAATGTCGTGCTGCTACAAATGCGCGAATATCTCAGACACATTAGTGATGGAGCCAAAAAGAACAAATTAAACTGCGCTTGCTATTTGTGGAAGAATCAAAGTTTACCAACTAGAGAATTGTTTGGCTGTGCAAAGCAGTAAAGAGACTGTCTATTCGAAAAAATTATGTATTTCGCTCGCTAGGATTTTGAAGCAATTTCTCGAAATCCCAGAACTCACCAAAATAACCTAAATTTCATTTAAAAAATGGTGGGATCGTTCGAAGTTTAATCCGTTCAAATATATTTACGAGTCTCACAAGAACTGGAAAAGTATACACATTACACTCGCTTTGAAAAATTCAAACATCTGACAAGATGAAAGTTGCCCCAGTATTCCGACTGTATAGTGCAAATATTGAAGTTACGGGTAACTAGGTATCGTATTACTCCCTCAGAGGGTTTTTAATGAAATTACATTGAGTTAACCTGTTCCAAGAAAGTAAACCATAAATCGTTGGCTTAGAAGATCACGCTTGTATATTACATTCAAAAGGAAAGTTAACGTACAGCAATCACAGGATTGCTTTTTTTTGTGGTTGACATCGATGGAATAAAGCAAATACACATGTAAAAAGAAAAAAAAATTGTATACCTGACCATGATGCTGTCAAACGTCTCGCTAAAAAACAGCCACGAAATTATTTTAATAGAATTCATAGTATTGTTTTAAGGTCAAGGTTGAAAGTGAAGAGCGAGTTTTCTTTTTTTTCTCGGTTGTAATATAAAGCAGCGTTTTAAAATGTAAACAGTTTTAATTTCACACGAGAAACAATAAAAACAACTCTGACGTTTTGCATTAAACGACGAATAAGGACACAGTTAATTAGGGTACGCAACATAAAATGGGAAAAAAATGTCATTGTTATTAGGATAGAAGTTGTTCTGATAAATGTTACTTCTAGTAGCTATATAGTATTCTTCTAATACATATCTTTCTTCTTCTTCTTCTTCTTCTTCCTTTCCTTTGTTTTCGGGATTAAATATTCAGAGGAATAGAGATAAAGGAATCCTCAACGTCAATGCGAGAACAAAAAAAATTGTACTAATAAAAATATCAACTTCATACTATTGGTTCAACTAACGCAGATACGCCGGAAGTTATTTACTATTTTTTTTCCCTTGAAACAGTGCAGGAAATTGACAGTAGCAAATAGATATTTGTCCAAAGATAAGGACTAATTAAATGTTGAACCGAGAACCTCGCCCGGCATTAACATGACAGTGTCTCCTCAGTAAACTCGTACGGGACAATTGACACGTTTTGTTTTCTTGCAGCTCACTTAAATTTGAAGCCCTGAAAGATCAGAATCATTTTGCACTTGTCTCTTTATGGAGACGATATATCAGTATTTCTGCAGCACTTTTAGAGGAGCAGCGAAGCTTTAAACCTCAGGTAGAGTACGTTTATGCTATTTGTTTCGTCTATTTATTCATTCTGTTTTTTACAGTTCAAAGAATGCTTTGTTGCACATCCAAAACTAAAAAAAAAGGTTTATTGCATACTACAAGAAAAAAAAAGAAATCTTGGAGGAGACCTTTGCTGTAGGGCTTTTAACATTAGAAAATTATGCGCAATTGTATTGGCTTTCTTTCTAAATAGCAGAGGCAGTCCGACTAATATAACTTTCGCCGTATTTTTGCTTTTGCTGCATTGGGGTTACATTAACAAATATAATTTATTACAGCACCTTACTTCATGAAGAAAAAATTAACAATTAATGTTTTATTGAGGAATTTTATTTAACTTTTGGGACATTTTTTATTCGTCTTCTTCACTTGCAACAAAAATGTATTGCAACGTGATCATAAAGAGTCTGGTTTTTGCAACCTGCACGTCCTGCAGCAATCGTTGTATAGGAGATAAATGCCCATCGCCGACCGGTCGAGTGGTCCAACGCTGTGTCTGTGAGACTGAATTTCCAACCATAGATTTAAACTATTTGGCGGTATCAAGCTAGTGTTTGTGACCTTAATCTTAAACGTTTTTACCCGAGAGCGCCTCTGACTACGGGTCGTTTGTGAAGGAAACTTTCATCTGACTATTCTTATTATCGTTAACTTTTCGTCCGTCTTTGTAGAAATGGCTGCAGCCTTCCAACTGCTGTTGGTTTTGATTATACTTATTGCTAAAACATGTGACACAGAAGAGCTCAACGGAGTAACGAGTGCCTTCGAAGATGCGGGAAAGGAACTTGCATCCAATTTTGAGTCGATTCTTGGCATTTTGGGATCACTATCTCGACAGGTCATGCTACAGCAGCTGTTTGTCGAAGAACGTATCAGATCTGAAGGCCACTCTGGGGTGAAGCAAGTTCGGCATAGTCGTGAAGGAACGCGTAATTACTATTCAGACACCCACGGAAACAGCGGCAGGCTTATGGCAATTCACGAACATGCTAACAATATTCGTACTGTTGGTTTGGGGGAATTCATTGGGGTCCTCAATGGAGTGGAATTCAGGACCAGGCACAATGACTATCGTCTCTACATGGCCAGCAAAACCAGCAAAGACTACCACGCTACAGAAGAGATTCCATTTCCAGAAGTTCCACCCGAGGTCAAAAATAAGCCCACGGTAGATGATCAAATCGTTGAGATGCGTGAATGGTTCAAGGCATGGAAGTCGCAGAATTATACCGTCAGAGATTACAGGAAATTCTTCAAGCCAGTACTGTGCTACCTGGAAGGCGCATGGACCACGGCAACCGAAAATATTGATGAGCCTTTTGAAAGCGACCGACATTTCATTGATGCGAAATCTTGGTTCGACCTACAAGAGAAAGTTCGCTTTACCTCCTACACGGGAAGAAAAGATAACCTTGAAAACTTTTCCTTCCTACCAACCACTATCATGGAAATAATCAATGGTACCATTCCTGTCTTTGCTCAGTGGAATTACCGAATTTTATGCCATCCACTGAGTCGTGATATCCCCTTGAACAGATTTCGTGTGGTTGACGAGTTTCAGAGCAGACTTCCCTCAAGACGAAAATATGAAGAGCAAGCAAGTACCAGAGCTGCAAGATTTCAGCTGAATCCCAAAGACTCCGACAACTGGTCAGAGGGGATCAATAATCCTAAATTTACGTTGCTCGATGAAATTATGAGTGAGATTCCTGGCAAAGATAACTACCAAGGTAGCTTAAATGATGAAGCGTTTGGATTGCCGGCGCATACCCTCGACCCCAAGAAAACAGGGAAACTGAACGTTGCGTACTACCATCGATGGTTCAAAGTCTTGGAGAAAGACGCAATGGGACAGTCGATAAGGCATCGTGGTTATTCAGATGAAAACCTGTTTATGGCTATGACTACTCAACCCAAAGTAGCTGGAATGAAGCTGACTACCTGCAAAGGTCCTAAGAGAAACCCCAGATGTACAAGCATCACCCAGAAGTTCTCGTATGCTATACCGTTGGAAATAATTTATCTGACACCCCTGAACAGATGGAACCCGTTTGATCTAGAGTACAAAGGTTCTGAGAAGACAGACTACGGAAAGACAGTGTTTCAGTTTGGTCGCTTTGGAGGAAGGACCCCAGATAAAGCTTACAATGGCACCAACAGCAAAAAGTACTATCAGACTCCTTCGGCCTTTTTCTCAGGAAAGGAAGTAAGCACTGATGCTGCAGACACCACGAAAAATAGCGTTGGTGTTTTGGATCGAAATGGGACTGTTAAGATTACCCGAGCCAGTGGAATACGCATCTTTTTTCCATCTATAAACGAAGTGGGAGTCTTGCGTCAACGTTATCCCATAATGCCTGTACACGGAGAAGGAAGCTCTGTATGGAAGGAACTGGAAGCAACAAAAGATCTTCTCATGAATTCACAAACGTATGGCTATATGTACAGAGAAGCATTAGCATTGGTGGGTTCTGGTGTTGTACCCACGGAGCCTTCAAACAGACCTCTCACGCTGAAGATGGAAGACGCCACCAAGACTCCACCAGGTGCACACACACACGAAATAACTTTAACTGCAGATGAAGTGGTAGAAGCCAAGAGAAACGGAAGGTCTTTCGTGAAAACTACAACGCAGGGAGCTTCACACCAACACCAGATTCGCGTTGCTTGGAGTAACCAGTGGAAGATACTGCATTGCGATAGCTACGACCAAGGGACGTACAGATGCAAAGACAAGCATGGAATGTACTTAAATGAAAACTTGAATGTGTAGAACGTCGGTCTGAGCAATGCTCTTTTGCCACCTAAAGGACTAAATTTGTAGCTGCTGAGTTTATATTAGTCATGCATGATAGAGGACAACCGTTAATTGTTGCTCGGCCATTTATTACTGCAGTTGTATGGTTAATCACCTAGGGGTTGAAATAAACATGGGAAGCCAAAGTTGTGAATTCGTCTTTATTTACCTGCTAAGAATTCAAACATTTTGGCATATATTTTCGTTTGATGCCTACCCAATGATAAAGGGACGCATTTTCAACTTCCAGCATTGTGCTTGCTTCTCCTAGAGAGGTTTCTGTAAAGATGGCGCACATCACTATGTCACCGTAAATTGCTCTCCCCTAAATCGTCACACAGTCAGTCTGAAGGAGCAATGCGACGGAGGCCAAAGGTGTCTGCTTGGAATACTACAGTGAACCTGTATTAAGCGGACACCCTTATGACCTTCGCTAATGCCCGTTTATTACAGGGTGTCCGCTTGAAACAAGTTCTAACATACTGTGCAATAACAACTAATTATTAACCCTTTTGTAACTCAGTGTAAGGTAGTGTACGATCAAAGACTCAGTGCTCATAGCACATTGTTCAGTGAGTCAATGCATCCGTGATCTTGAATATTTTACTAAGCTTTGGTACTCAACTGAGCTGGTGTCCACTTAATAAAGGGTGTCCACTTAATATGGGATCCGCTTAATACATTTTCACTTTAAGGAGTGAAATAACGAAACATGAAGATACAATTTGTGCTATATTTAATTATCCCAAGTTTCGTTTTAAACGATTAATTAGCAGGTGACGCTTTCGTGCTCTTTAAAAGTCGAATTCACATTGTTCAGCGCAGATTTTCTTTCTGTATTAGTTATCATTATAACATCACATGTCCAAACCAAATCGTAGAGCTACCATGGTCGTGCGTCCCAGAAACGTTCCCAGTGGCATCAAAATTAAAGTACTGTCAGTCAGATCAGTACATTCCGAAGAAGAGCCCTGTGCAACCATAAATTTAAACAGGTAACTGCTCTGAGAAACGCATGATCTTGAAGTGCCTGACTACAGTTTCAGCTTTTCTACTTTGATGTAAAAACTGACGTAAATGCAGTATTGATAGATCGATACTACAAAATTGGACTATTTCTTCTCCTGTATTTAACCCTATTCAACCTGTTTCTATGTTTTTGGCTGGTGAGCCCTCCTCACTCTATTATATGGTCAATAAAATTTATTCAATTGTAACTTATTTTAAACTTACCCCACCCCAGGCTGAATAGAGTTAACGTTAACAGAGACGATCTTTTAGCTTCAACTTTACATTTTTTTGCAAAACATACAAAATGGCCATGGTGATGCTGAGGCCTTCTTCTAGTAAAAAAGGATTTTATACATATTTTACGTTCGAAAGTTATTACTTAGATCTGTCCCTATTTATCTTGAGTTTACGTACGCGTCTAAGAACTTGTTCATGCAGGCTAGCTGAATATGTCCTGACAGCGTTCAATTTCAAGTAATTTACCATATTTAACGCTGCGTGAATTAAGGCTTTTTCTATTTGTTGTATCTTGTGTTTGAGGACGTTCTCGCTGGGTGCAGTGACGTCATACAGTTTAAGAACACGTCTTGACTAATCTTCTAGAGAGTTAACAATAGAGAACACAACGTTTGCGTTAACATGACGTTCACGTCAAAACGGCAAAAATTAGACTTTTGCCGGCTGTCGTCCGGTTGTTTGCACAGTAGAGTGAAACTGTGGAAATAATTATCTGTATCGGTGGTGATATGATGATTGATCATCGAGGTTATTTAGTTGTAGCCCATATAACATGCGCCCTGATTGGTTGATTCTAGGGCTTTATTCATCGGTTATGTCCACGGGCCGATTAAGGGCCTGCAAAACCAAAGCAAAAACCGTATAATAAATATCTTCTTAACCTCGAACCTTCAGTCTTTACAGGGAAATCTCAATCCTCAGCCTTACCGAATTGAACTCGCTATCGTTGGTACACAGTAATACGGCAAGGTCTCGGTTTGAGATTTCCCGTAAAGACCAATCGTTTTAGATAGATCAGTAATTAACACTGTGAAATATTTAAAACATGGTGGAAATTCTGCATTAATTTCTCACTAGCTGTTGAGCATTAAGTCAGTCGAGATCATAGCCCTCACTTGGCAGGTTGCAGAATATGATGCTGCAGTGTGTTTGGTTAGCATAGTCAAGCCGGGAAGATTCGTCCACAGCAAAGCCAAGCAGTACTCGGAATCATGCACTATTTCTAAGGAAACATCAAGTATTTGCAAGATTTTTCCGTCGAAATTCTGTTACATTTTCCGAGTTGCAATCTGGCCTTAAGGACGTTCGCGCCCTAAAACTTTTTTAAAAACTTTGAGTGCAGGTAGAAAATGATAATATTAGATTAAAAACGTAGAAAAAATCGGTGGTCACCGAACCCGTTTTGAAGATAAGGCGTAGCTCAGACCATAGCTTTTCTACGATTTCCAGTCACTCGAGGCGATTCAAGCCGGATTCATTACTATCGACATATATTTAAATTGAAGAATCGTGTCTAAGTTATGTGTGTTTAACACAGCATATATAGGCCTATTTGATAGATCTTTGCTACATATGCCATTAAATCAGCTAGAATTAGCCTTAAAAAATACAACCTCTAAGTTACGCACACCTGTATCCATGTACCAATTCAACCCTATTTGAACAGTATATGAGAAATAATTAAAACTTCCCACGTACAGATTTTGTTTGTTTTTTAGTATAATGGAAAGAATCACAAAAGGAAGTGATCTGCCGAAAAAAAAGTGGGGGTCACCGAGCATCCAATAAAAATATTCGCACACAAAGTTAACGCAAAGATCATCAGCTTTATATTTTGTTGAGTTTTCGACTCGGAGCGCGCGCTTGAAAATGACGTGGCACGCGCGTGACCAATGAATAGCGTGCGCACTAGAGATGCGCAGTAGCAATGGGCGCGAATGTCCTTAAGGTCATTCCACTGAAATAGAACCTACACTGAGATTTTTCTCAAACTCTGCCAATTGATTGTTTACATTATAGGAACTTAAATTTGGATATAAAAATCCCCATGTTCGTTTAGGAGCAACAGCACCTTGTTTATACCATATAAACCCTTATAATAGCACCACGATTACTTGCTAAATTCACGTTAACAACTTTGGACGCTTACATAAGTACACAATAAAGTTGAAAACCATTTGGCAGTAAATGGGACTAAGGTTGTTGGGTGCTCCCTAGCAAATCTAAGGGTGGCAGTAACACACCCTGTAAATAGGTACATGGAAATAGGGGGTGGTAGCACCACACCCCGCAAGTGATGGATGAGCCAACAAGTGTGGCGCGTGCCACACCTGGAAATAAGGGATGAGCCAACGAGTGTGGCGCATGCCACACCCGGATAGATATAAGCCTAAGGTGGGGTCAGGGTCCCACCCGGCCTGCTACGTGCGAAGCTAAGTGACAGGTGTGCACCCAACCCTGTAGTCCAGCTGTTTATTGACAATGGGCGGGGGAGGCGGGGAAAATTACAGACAAATCGCGGACTAGCTACTTGCACTAGTGAAGAACACGTCAACACAAGGCGTTGTTTGGTATGAGAACAGGCAAGCTGCAATTATAAAAGATAACTTGATATCGTTTATCTTGTATTCATTACACATAATAACATAGTTTTGTTTAGGCTGCCTGCGTCCCAACACGCGAACCGGGAATGAGCATATAAGGCGAAGAGATGAATAGAGCACAAATTATGCTAGTTAAACTTATTTGGTATTGTAGTTCGAGGACAAGTAATGTTTATTCCACGCACATCAAAGTGCAATGTCTGCTTATGTAAATGTTTTTTTTCTGTGACTTGATCACGAGCATTGACAGTAATAAACCTAGTAAAAACACGAGTTGCAGTATAGCGTGACTTAAGGAATGAAACATAAATGTGATCTCCGTGAAACGCTACAAGTTGTTAACTCTATTTTACAAGTAAAATTACCATTAACAACTTTGGACGCTTACATAAGTACACAATAAAGTTGAAAACCATTTGGCAGTAAATGGGACTAAGGTTGTTGGGTGCTCCCTAGCAAATCTAAGGGTGGCAGTAACACACCCTGTAAATAGGTACATGGAAATAGGGGGTGGTAGCACCACACCCCGCAAGTGATGGATGAGCCAACAAGTGTGGCGCGTGCCACACCTGGAAATAAGGGATGAGCCAACGAGTGTGGCGCATGCCACACCCGGATAGATATAAGCCTAAGGTGGGGTCAGGGTCCCACCCGGCCTGCTACGTGCGAAGCTAAGTGACAGGTGTGCACCCAAATTAAGTCCCAAATGCTGCCTAGAAGAAATGAGTAATACAATTATGTCAAATAAGTTCGACTTCCTTCCTGAGGGTTCCAGACAGACTGTGTTCCTGCAGCAGCATTGGCTAACAGGCCTGGTACTTTCTGAAGAATAGACGAGGGAGTCCGGATGTAGAGGGCAAAGCAATTGCTGGACCATCTACCAAGAGTTTGAATGAGCCACGGAGGTAAGCCAGCCTCGGCTGCTGTTGTAGCTGCCCCGATTCGAAAGCTGTGGGAGGCATAAAGCTCTGTTGGAATGTGTAGGCGTTTGAGAAGAAGACGAAGTGTTGAGGTGACTTGGGCTCTGGTGAGGTAGAGGCCAGACTGGAAAATGTAGAAGGGGCCATCCGAATTCAAGGGGTGATGGGCCATGTATTTTTTAATCGCACGAACTGCACAGACGGAGCGGCCTGATGGGGCAATCAGGAGGGAGCAACCTTGGCGATAAGGGTCTGTTTTGGAGCACTTCAAGTGTAGACTTAAGGAGCCATCCGATTTAAAGGAGATATCGCTGGCGCTGAGGTGTGACTGTGCATTGAACTGAGAGGTGGAAGGTGAAGTGAACTCACTTGAACGTAGGAAAGCGAAGAAGGCCAATGTGAAGGCGGACCAAAGCATGAGTTTGTCACGCGGAAGGATGTCAGGTGCTTGTGCCAATTCAGACTTGAGTTTCCGAAGAAGGGACATGGTGATGGGAAGGCGGCGTTTGGAGGAGAGGCCCACACTGCGCTTGATGCCCCGCAGGAGTAGATGGAGTAATGGGGCGTCCCGGAATGGGTCAGGGAGGCTGTTCTCAATATGGAAGAAACGAATGCTGGCCATGTACAACTTGACAGTCCTGTAAGAAACTTGGTCCGCCAGGAAGGCAGCAAAATAACGCAGTGTAGATTCTGAAGCTGGGAAACTCTGCCATTGCCGAGAGGTGCAAAAGGTGATGTACCTCCGCACGCCAGTCGAGTAAGTGCGACGAGTGGAGTCAGCGATGGCTTGAGACTGGAGGAACTCTAAACGACGTTCCAGAGGGTCCTGGCTGATGGAGGGATAGGTGTTGGCGTTGGGTCCGCTGCTGGGGCGAGCTGATGGAACCTCACCATCTGCAAACGGGATAAAGAGTCAGCAATTGAGTTATCGGTACCAGTAATGTGAGCGACTAGGATTGTGAAATGGTGAGTAGCACCACTAAAAAATATGGAGCGGACAAGGTGCATGATGTCGGGGTCTCGCGAAGTGCCAGAAGCCCAGATATCAACGACTGCCTGATTGTCGCAGTGAAAGAGAATTTTCTTTCCCGACCATGAATGACCCCACAGGAGGCAGGCGAGAGCAATAGGATAGAGCTCCTTCCATTGGATAGAGCGACCTTGAAGGGGAGGTGGCCAGGTGTCAGCAATCCAGTGACCAGAGTAGTAAATGCCATATCCAAGGGTCCCAGACGCATCTGTAAAGAGGGCCAAATCTGGGGATCTTGACCAGTATGGATCAGGGATGATTGCTCGGCCATTCCAAGTGGGAAGGAATCTTTGCCACCAGGCAATATCGCGGCGAGCCTCAAGGTTCATGGAAATGTGGTGGTGGGGGAGCCTTGCAGTTGTACTTAGGTCAATAAGGCGACGCAGGAATATACGCCCCGCAGGGATGACGCGACAGGCCCAGTTAAGTTTGCCTATGAGGGACAGCAACTCGCGCTTAAGGCACTTTCTACGAGAACACCAACACTGAAGTTCAGCAAGAAGCTCCTTGAGTTTGTCTTCTGGTAGGGCAGTTTCCATACGATTGGTGTCAATTAAGATTCCAAGGAAGACCAGGGAAGTGGTTGGACCTTCCAGCTTCTCAGGAGCCAGAGGGATCCCGAGGTGTGAGGCCATGCGGATCATAATTTTGACATTGTCGGCACAGGTCTTGGAGTTTGGTGGCCCCACAGTGAAGTAATCATCTAGGTAGTGCATGAGATCAGTAATCATGTAATTGTTTTTAAGAATCCATTCAAAAGCATCGGCAAGACGGTTAAAGAGGTATGGGGAGGAGCGCAAGCCAAAGGGTAAACGAAGGTCGATGTAGTATTGGCCTTCCCAATGAATGCCAAGAAGTTCCAAGTCAGCCGGGTGAACAGGACAGAGGCGAAAAGCGTGTTTGATATCAAGTTTAGCCATCAGAGCGTCCTGGCCGTGCTGGGCAACAAGAGCGAGAGCTTGATCGAAGGTGGCATAGTGTAATGTGTAGGTTTCCTTAGGTATGAAGTCATTCACCGAGGAGCCATGAGGGGAGGAGAGATCCATGATGATGCGCCATGTTCCGTCTTTCTTTGGTACTACCCCTAGGGGGGAGCATTGTAGATTTTGAATTGGAGGCTCTTGAAAAGGACCGGCAGTGTGACCACGAGATACTTCTTTAGCTAGTGCATCGGAGACTGCTTGAGGATGGAGTGTAGCCGACTTAAGGTTAGGAGTGACTCTGTGGGCACGGGGACCGGTGTAACCCAGGCGGCATCCCCACTGCAGGTCATGGAGGAGATCTGAAGCAAACTTCTGGTTAGGATGATTTTTCAGTTCTGTAGAGAGGTTAGGGATAACAATGGGGGTAGTAGGAGGACTGAGCAAAGGTGGTGTGAGAGAAGAATCAGACTGGTTTAGGACACTGGAAGCCGGGGTGATTTCCACCGCATTCAGGCTTGTTACAGATGTGCTGGAACTGGCAATTGGGTCTCCGGCAAAGGCGGCGGTTGAAGTCGCGGCAGATGGACCATCTTGCATTTGGCTGGAGCTGAAAGGCTTGTGAGGGCAGGTTGACAGTGCTTGCACTGGATTTAACAGGGTCAGGCATGGTCGAGGTAGAGGAGGTGTTTGTAAAGGATCCTCCTGCTGAGGGACGAAAGGACTGGGCTGTTTTAGAACGTGACGGACAGGCGACAGTGCGATGGCCGTAGGATTGGCATGTAATGCAAAAAGGAAGCGTTTCTTCCTTCAGAATGTCGTTGTAGAGCTGCTCGTTGATGGTGGACCAGGAGGTGGAGAGGTTGGAGGCAGCCATGTGACGAAAGGCCGTGTCGTACATTAACCAGGCAGAAGACTTGAATTTGCGGCTAAACTTGCAAATCTGATCCTGGTAAGCTAAAAGATCTGGGGCTAGATGAGGGAAGCCGGAGAGGAGGGTACGAAAGTACAGGTTCCAAGCCTCGAGCCATGAAGAAAGACCAGTGATGCGACTCTTCTTTTGTTGGGAGGGGACAAAAGAGAGCGTGGAAGTATCGTCAGGGTTGATGGCCAGGGTAAAATTATCGGCCGATGAAGATGTATGCACAGGGTACATGTTGGAGGAGAGAAGGTCAGTAAAGTCAACGTACTCACGTTTTAGGATCTTGTTTCTAAGCTTCTGCGGAAGAGGCGGCAGGTGTTGATCTGTTAGATTGCTTTGCGGTTGTGTGACCGGAAGTAAGCTCGGCGGAAGTAGGCCGGGCGTGACAGTGTTCACTTCAAGGGGCCTGGTTCCAAGTGGATTGGAAGAAGGTAGGACGCCATTTTGTTGAAGGCCATCATGTGCTCTTGGTAGACTTGAAGCGCTGACCGGAGAGAGGAGATTAGTAGTGATTTCCCCAGCGGGTCGACGGGACTCTGTGCCCACGGCTTCAGCTATGAGAACACGAAGCTGGTCGAGTTGGCCGCTCGTGAACGTTTGGTCGGTATTCGGTACGTCGATGACATTCTGCGACTGGAGGGGGATGTTTGCCTGATCGGTTGTTGCGGCGGGATGTCGAGGGAGATTATGGTGGTCATGTTCGAAGATCCGCTGGGCCAATTGAGCCTTGCTGCCAGTTGTCACTAGGTTGCGTGCCGAGGCCAACAACAGTAACGATTTCTTAGGTAAGGCTTGTAGGTCCTGGAAAGACATGTCCTTTGGGTCGAAGCTTTTTGGACGATTGCGGCGATTGGAGTGGCGGCGCATGATGAAAATAAGCTTGGGAAATAACGAAAATTACAGACAAATCGCGGACTAGCTACTTGCACTAGTGAAGAACACGTCAACACAAGGCGTTGTTTGGTATGAGAACAGGCAAGCTGCAATTATAAAAGATAACTTGATATCGTTTATCTTGTATTCATTACACATAATAACATAGTTTTGTTTAGGCTGCCTGCGTCCCAACACGCGAACCGGGAATGAGCATATAAGGCGAAGAGATGAATAGAGCACAAATTATGCTAGTTAAACTTAATTGGTATTGTAGTTCGAGGACAAGTAATGTTTATTCCACGCACATCAAAGTGCAATGTCTGCTTATGTAAATGTTTTTTTTTGTGACTTGATCACGAGCATTGACAGTAATAAACCTAGTAAAAACACGAGTTGCAGTGTAGCGTGACTTAAGGAATGTAACATAAATGTGATCTCCGTGAAACGCTACAAGTTGTTAACTCTATTTTACAAGTAAAATTACCATTTCCGACGATTGTTTTTTTCTCAACACTGAGAATTGGCCCATATTTATTTTACATAGAGAAATTTACTAATCAGCTCTATATTTTGTTGAGTTTTCGGTGACCTATCTTGATTTTTTGCATGGACGCACCATTCACGATGGCACTTCAGATATAAAAGTTTCGGGGAAAATTATCTGGTGGAATTTTCTGTAAGCCATATATTTAATTCTACTAGATAAAATTTTTCCATACTGTCTGAAAAGTTAAAGAATTTAGGGAACTTTCCAACAAAGAGATAAAAATGGTAGGTCACCGAATTAGTTTCTCAAATAATTTACAAATACTGAAATTTAGAGGACGCTTTTGTGGACCTCGTGCGTTGCCATGGTAACTGATATGACGTCACAAGTACCCTTAAAGTATAGCCCAACAATAGAGTTGCAAGGAGACATATAGTTTGCCCACACCATTAAACATCCTTCTTTGTAATCTTCCATCGTCTCACATGCAATATAGCAACGAAAAACCCTTTCGAGCCTCCTTAAGGTGGCTCCCTAGAGTTATTACGAAACACCCTCCCTATAGAGCGCGAGATAGGAAAGGAAACGTAGTTAATTTCTCTTAAAGTTTTCCCCTTAGAGATTTACCAGTATGGGTACTGTAAAAATAAGGCTTATGTTTTGGTTGTCAATTTCTGGATTAAGGCCGTTACCAGGGTAACATCTCATCTAATGACAAGCAGATATATTCCTCATTTTGACCTAAACTCCCCAATATTTATACTTTCCTTCGGTGAAATTTTTTCATATTTCGCCACATCCTGGAAATGATATTGCCTGACATTTTGAACTGGTAAAATGTCAAGGTTGTGTAGACGGTTTTTCCAATATTCTGTAATTTGTCATTATTCTAAATAGACAGATTTTAACAATAATAGAGTATTTTATAGGAATTGTAAGTGGTTACAATTGAGCCAAATTTAAGAAAAATTCACCGAAGGAAACGCGAGAAACTTAGCATTTATTTTCTCACGTGACGTCACAAAAATCAGAAAAAAGCGAGTGGTATCGCGCGTGGGTATTCATCTTGGCGCGCGCTCATGTGACGCCATGTATCGCGCGCGAGAAAGCAAGAGTAAATTAGAGCTCTTTTAGCGGTTATTTATACAGCGTTTTTGTCATATTTTTTTGGCCCTAGGCTTAAACACACGTTTAAACAGAGTTTGAAACTATTGCTACTTGTACCGAAGTGATTTAACGCCTTTCAAGTGCTGAAGTGATTTCATTTCTGCTCAGGATTACTTGCGTCATTTTTGAACGCGCGATTAATACTGACGTTTGGCAGGCAACGGTAGCGCGCGCTATTGAGTCTCAGTAAAACTCTAGGGAGCCACCTTAAGTTTGTGATGTCCGGCGAGCCACTTATAGTTAGTATGCTTGAGCTCCGATAATTTGGTCAACTGGAAAAAGAAAATGGCCGAAGGGAATCGCTTAGCATTTCCAAATACTCTCAAGATATTAAAATAATACATTCTGTCGAAAATCTGTACCTGTTGTCCTGAGCTGCCGCGATTGCAGGCAAAACGCAATGTAAACAATCCTCAATACAGGCGTTTGAAACATTTTATTTTTTCTTTATCAAAGAAACATTCGACACGAGTGCAAAGAGCACCTCAAAATAAGTGATCCGACCAACCTACAGCACGAAATCTCGCATAATAGATAAAAGAGCGTTGACTAAAAAATACTGCCCTTTACAACTCTCTTATCCTCGCTTTTCCGAAACCAGGGGTGATCCTTATAGAACTCGCAACGTCACTTACGAATGTCACCTCAACCTCGTTCCCAGACTCTCTCTCTAGTTTGTCTTCTGTCTCCCTTGTCATTAGGAGAAAGACCCTGGTCTTGCGGCTGGTCACGTAACCACCTGTAACACAAAATTTTCCTCTGGGGTCTAGTCAACGAATAACTTTTGTCGATCTCAACTGAAGCGAAAGAAAGGCAATTGCTGCTCATCGCTATATTAACCACACACAGGCAATACACCTTTGAAATTCTCCAGTCCTATTCTATAAAGCTTCAAGGTCGGACAACTTAAGGCCCGTTTACACAGGCGATTTTTGTCGCGGCAACTCGATGCAATTTTGCTGCGACAAAAATTGCATCGAGTTGCCGCGACAAAAATCGCCTGTGTAAACGCGCCTTTAGATTTATATATATCCAGCGTATTGAAATATCACTCTGATTTCAATCCCAGCCAGTCGATTCACTAATTACAATTTTTCTAGTCGGCAGAACAAGCGAAATTCAACAAGTTCACACAGATGCGTGTGTGTTTGAGTGCGTGATAGCTATGTATTGTGTGATCAATGAAAAAAGAAAAGCGAAGTTGATAAACGAGAAATTAAAGCGGCTACATTTATTTGCGTCAAATTATAATTAACCGATTATTGATCTCTTGAAATTGTAGCGTCTGAAGTTACCTGACTTTAAAGCCAGAATGGTTGAATTGTTTTAATTTTCCGATAGATTTGAACAAACAAAATCGGTTCCGTACGAAAGCTGGTCAAGGTTTGTCCAGACAAATACAAAACACAATTCAGATTAGGTAGCTAAACATTTATTTACATTTTGCAATTGACGTCCTGACAGTGGTGAACTAATTCACCAAGATTTATCAAACACTCGAGCATAATGGTGACCATAGCCTGCGAAAACAGCCGTCCTTCTTCGCTCCCGGCCCGAGTGGCGTTTCGCGTGAAACGCCACTCGGGCCGGGAGAGAAGAAGGACGGCTGTTTTCGCAGGCTATGGTCACCAAGCCTTTCAATATTATTCACAAAGATCGCCTTAACTACTTCCTTTTGAGTCTTGAAGGCTGTACTTGAAAAACAACAAACGACAACAACAAAAATAAGTGTGTTGGGACACATCAACTGTACAATGGTAACACAGCCATTAATGACACTTGCTCTACCTGGGCTGGTATAAACGCACAACACAAATATAACAAAGAAGATAATTTGTTACCATGTTGCCATCTTTGCCGAGTAACTTCTGGTGTCATGGCAGAGCTTGGAGGAGGAAAATAACTGTCTGTTGGAAAAACTTAAAGTGGCTGTTAAGCCACTGTGATTGCTCCGACAACGATGATGCAAAAACCAGATGTTGGGACAAACATGGCATGTATCTGAAAGTTAATGTAAACGCTTAGAAACCCATTCTGAAGCCCAGATTGGCTCACGGTTAATGGGCGAATTAAATGTTTAGTAAACGTTGGGATTGAGTAGAACTTAAAATCTTCTTTATAAGCCACTCGAATAATTGCAAAAGTAGTCAGATTAAGTAAAATCCGACGGAATTCATGTAGAGCAAGGGACAAAATTAAAGCGGGAATCAACAGTTCAAACAGTGTATTGAGCTGCACTTTAGTCTCGACAGTAGTAACACTATCCCATACATCAAAATTACCTTCGTATTTTTATTTCTTAATTCGTAAAATGGGGCGAGACAGGGAGGTCAAAACCTACAACTTCCCAATGTAAACTTTTTTCTCTCTACTTCCAGCCTTTTTCGCGTTGCTCCCGTCGCCAGGTAAATAGGAAAGCTTAAAACCCAGGACGGTTGGCATTTCATGAGCGCTGGCAAAACCACTGTAAAAAACGCATGTACAACTTAACCTGGAGCAAGTTTGTTTTTCTTAAGTGAAGCTTGGATATTTGTTTGCAAGTCAAAATAAATTGTTTGCTTTATGTTTTTATTACACATTTAGAAAGAAAACTTTGCCCTCTAGAAACTTTTTCCGTTATCAATCATGCATAGAGGTTGCTGGCATCTGAAAACAGTTAGTGATTGAAAAATGAGCAAAATATTAGGAAAAAACGAAAATTTTAGGTTCTTAAACCAAAGGCAAAGACAGTTTAAAAAGTTGCAAAAATCACAATTAAGGCTTGATTGGACAACCACTGGAGCGTGGCTCGGGGATAAAGCGTCCTCTTACTTCGCAAATCCTGCATCTAACTTGTAATGTCCATATGCATAAAACTTCCCTTTTAAAGAAAATTTGCATGTAAGCTTATATGTAAATGTTCTTTACATTTCTGATAACCTTGTACATTACCAGTGACCAAATCAGTGTGTTCTTGAACGTCGACTGACTAAGGCCCTGTTTACAAGCAGGTAGGGTAACCCTAGTGCTAGGGTTACCCTAGCAAGAGGGTTACCCTGGCACTCTCACATTTCTTCTTATTTTCAACAACGCATTTACAAGGCAGCTAGGATTACCCTAGCGCTAGGGTAACCTGGCTGACTGCTAGGGTTACCCTGACGCCAGAGTAACCCTAGCGCCTTATAAATGCTCTGCTAGGGACAACTCGTCTACCCGGGACAACTCCATTCTGGCTCCAAAAAGCAAAATATGATCACAATAGCGACAAAATCAGCGAATTATGACCCAAAAAACATGACGTTCTTTCACAATTTGTCATATTTTTGCTTTGGAAATAAATTATTTTCCAGTTTTGTTATCTGTTCGTTCTTTATTTACAAGGTCACCGAAGCGTAACAAGCGTAAAGTTGTCTCGGGCAGTAGGGTTACCCTACCTGTAAATTTTGCCTGTAAACCCGGGTTATCTTATAACCCTCTTGCTAGGGTTACCCTGGCAGTAGGGTTATCCTACCTCCTTGTAAACAGGGCCTAACTTTCGGAGTACTGAGACCTCAGTGAAGGAAAACGAGTTAAAGTACAGCCTTGGAAAGTGCATTAGTTTAAAGCAATCAAAACTCGAAATCCAATAGTTTGGTGTATTGCCACGCATGGAACTGTATAAGATTGAGTGCTTACTAGTGCTAGAAAACTTACTTATTTTGTAATCGCCCAGAAGTTGCCCCACCCCCCCCCCCCCCACCTTTCTCAAGAGAGATCCAAAAGAGATATCCGCAATGATTCAAAATCCGTTCTTCTTCTTTTTTTTGTTGGTATCTTGTAATCACGGACGCCCAGCTTGCCATTTCGTGTTGACGTCTTGTTGTAGTCCATTTACAGGACGCCTCATTAAGATCGCGGACCAATTTCTTAAGATGTTTCATCTTTGTTTTTATTATCAACTCTCGACACTTCTCGGAAATATTTCCACATTTCCGTAGTTCTAACTGAAAAACAACTAAACGAACAGCTGATGCTACCGAATTCGCATGTATATCATGTATCCCTAGAATCGACACATTGGAGTAGCTTCTTCCTTCAATGAAAAACTATACTAAAAGACATTAAGCCTAAGAATGAGTAGTTTCTATTAATAAATCTTTGTGAGATTAACAAGCAAACATCTTTGCTCCTCTCGGCGGGGTGCCACCCACACAGCGGTCAAACGGGGGGCGCGTGCGCAGTTCCCCCAAAACTTTCGCTTAACAAAGTCTTAAATTTTCGAAAATTTTCGCTTTCAAGCCCAAAGTTAAGACAGTCGCTGAAAAGTTAAGCTTTAAACTTCGCATATGACCAGGACATTTAGTGATGGACATCCTAAAGTCCTCCCAGCTTGTAATTTTCTCTCATAGTACTATTTTTATAACATTTTCCTACAGAAGTCTTGCAGGTTTTCTCTTCAAACTCTTACGAAGTTCGAGGCGGCGAAAACCGGAAGTGGCGTTGGATTTTTGCGTTTGACCGCTGTGTGGGTGCCACCTTCAATAACCGGCTCAACTAGAGACCAGCGGTACCACTCCCTACACGTGTTAAGGTTATGAATTATCACTGCGGGGACAACAGTATTTTATTTTGTCTATCAGTCATGATCAGTTTTGCAATACTAGCTTATGTTTTACTAACAAATTAACCGGGCATCTCGAAAGATTAGAAAGGTGAAAAGGCCTTGGTTTAGAGGCATTCTTGCCAACATGGAAGATAACTGTTATCAACATATAAGCTTAAATAATTTCCCAAAAATGAAAATCGTGCACGCCAAACGGGCGAGTGATCGATAATTTGTACTCGATCGGCGAGCCGAGGTAAACGATAATTCAGTAACACTGACTTACTTCTCTTCAAACCGGAGCTACAAGTTCAAGAGGACGGTTATAATTTTTCATGAAGGTGATCACACGAAGACGAAACACATCTAACAGGCGTTAAAAAACCCACAAACTGATTTCTCTACATGGTTATCACTTCAGTTTTTCCAACGGTGTGTACCAGGTGTGAATCTCTTTAAAGAGGCGATTGAGCTTTGCTACCACTTCATCTGGACTGTTACCGATTACATAAGCTGTGGTATTATCCTCACAGAGATGAACTTTATCTGTTAATAAATGACTTTTGAGGTACTCCATGCCCATATTTTACTTCTAGCAGAGGTGAATTTAAATACCATTTAACTCCAACTGCTTTCGACTCGATAAATAGCTCTGCATGCAGTCAGCAATGGAACTTTCCGCTTGAGCCACAACTTTTCGATGTAAGATGTCATGCCTAACGGGATCAAAAGCCTTTCAATTCTAAAATCAATGAATATCGCTCCTGTGACTTAACCTTCATCATAGAAAGTTTGCAAGAATCCGTCAGATACAAGAGGAGTGATGCAGACGGCGGACCTTTTCGACCAATCCCATTGGTTTTTCTGGAGCACCATATTTAGACGGGGTCTATTGTGCCACAAATGATTAATTGGGTGAATTTTGCCTAGCTTGGGTTGCTCAACAAAGTCAGAGGTCTACAGTTACCACAATCATCTCTTGCAACATACTTGTGTAAAACTTAAACTCTACCAACTTTCCATTGAGATGTGTTTTTACCTTAGTCATATCTCATTCTGCTTACGTTTGAATTATAATAGTTGATCTACTTGGCAAAAATTTTCATTTCTTTTGGTGTTGTACCACCACTTCCATAATCTTTCCAAATGTTTACTTTCCTCAGCTTGTTATAGAGCATGTCATCACAGCGGACTGTATCTGGTAAAGGTGGCTCTGAACCCCATGTACAGAATGTTTTCACACTTTGCCAAAAGTTGCGTCTTATCACGCGTATCAAAAGTTGATAATGTAAAAAAATTCACCGTGCCGTTTTTGAATTATAAACACCTAAAGCTGTAATTAAGGGTGTTTTTAGGAGGTCATACTGTTGCTATGCTAACCTATTAGGTCGCGAAAATGATAACAACGTGTTCAGCAATGATTGAGCAGTGTTTTGATACCATGATTGTAGCATCAAGTGAAAAAGAATGGTTATAAGGACCCATCCAAATATAAGTGCTGGAAATTGTTTTGAGCCACCTTAATCTGCGCTTGTTATTTGTGGAAGAATACGTTTACCAACTAGAGAATTTTTGCCCATGCAAAACAGTAAAGAGAATGTTTATTCGAAAAAAATCTGTATTTGGTTTGCTAGGATTTTGAAGAAATTTCTCGAAATCTCAGCAATCACCAAAATAACCTGAATTTCATTAAAAATCGTAGGATCGATAAAAGTTTGATCCGTTCAAATATATTTACGAGTCTCACAAGAACTGGAAAAGTATACACATTACACTCGCTTTGAAAAATTCAAACATCTGACAAGTGGATGAAATTAAGGTGCCCCAGTATTCTGTATAGAGCAAATATTGCAGTTACGGGTAACTGGGTATCGTAATACCCTCAGAGGATTTTTTATGAAATTACAATGAGTTAGACTGTTCCAAGAAAGTAAACGATTAAACGTTAGCTTAGAAGATCACGGTTGTATATTTAATTCAAAAGGAAGTTAGAAAAAAGTACAGAAATCACAGGATTGCAATTTCTTTTTGTGCTAGACAGTGATGGAATAAAGCAAATACACATGCAAAAAGAAAAACAAATAGTAAATACCTGATCATGGTGCTGTCTACAATTCAGATGCGTCTCGCTAGAAAACAGCCTCGGGAATTACTTTAATCGAATTCATAGTATTGTTATAAGCTCAGGGTTGAAAGTGAAGGGCAACTCAGTTTTCCTTTTTGTCTCATAAAATTAACTTTGTAATATAAAGCACTGTTTTGATATGTAAACAGTTTTAATTTCACACAAGAAACAATAAAAAAAACACTGCAGTTTTGCATTGAGTAACGAATAAGGACACAGCTAATTAGCGTTCATGAAAGCCAAACTGCATCAAATAACACAACATAACTTGGCAGAGAATTAATGTAATTGTTGTTATCATAGAGGTTGTTCCTGTGAATAGTACTTATAGTAGTATTCTTGTAATATATATCTTTCATTTTTTCTTTCCTTCCTTTATTTTCAAGATTAAATATTCAGAGGAATAAAGATAAAAGGATCCTAAACGTCTGTCGAAAACAAAAGAAAATTGTACTAGTAAAAATATCAACTTCATGCTATTGGTTCAACTAAAGCAGACACGCCGGAAGTTATTTATTTACTATCTTACTGGTTTATTTGTTTTCCTTGAAACAGTGCAGGTTGTTGGCAGTAGCAAATACATATTTGTCCAAAGATAAGTCTCATATTCAATGGCAAAGATAAGGACTAATGAAATGTCGAATTTATCCATTTGAACCAAGAGCCTAGCCACGCATTAAAATGACAGTATCTCCCTAGCAAACTCAAATGGGACAATTGACACGTTCTGTTTTCTTTCAGCTCTCTTAAATTTGAAGCCCTGAAAGATCACAATCATTTTGCCGTTGTCTCTTTCTGGAGACGACATATCAGTATTCCTGCAACACCAATAGTCTTTTAGAGGAGTAGCGAAGCTTTAAACCTCAGGTAGAGTACGTTATTTGTTTCGTCCATTTATTCATTCTATTTTTACAGTTCAAAGAATGCTATGTAGCGCACCCAAATTAAAAAAAGGTTTATTGCATACTACAACGAAAAAAAGAAATCTTGGAGGAGACGTTCGCTGTAGGACTTTTTCCATTACATAATTATGTGCAATTTATCATTGGTTCCATTCAGAAGGAAAACCGTATTATGATAAGAAACATATGGGCAATTGAACTGGCTTTCTTTCTAAATAGCAGAGGCAGTCCGAGAAATATAAAATTTAACTTTACCAAAACCTTTGGCCGTATTTTTCCTTTTGCTGCATTGGGGTTACATTACAAATATAATTTATTACAGCACCTTACTTCACGAAGAAAATACTTACAATTCATGGTAACACAATGAATGTTTTACCGAGGAATTTTATTTAATTTTTGGGACATTTTTTATTAGTCTGCTTCACTTGTAACAAAAATGTATTGAAATGTGATCATAAGGAGTCTGGTTTTTGCAACCTTCACGTCCTGGAGCAATCGTTCTAAGGAAGAGAAAAGTCCATCGTCGACCCGTCGAGTGTTCCAACTCTGTGTCTGTGCGACTGAATTAAATCAACCATAGATTTAAACTTTTTAGTGGTATCAAGCCAGTGTTTGTGACCTTAATCTTAAACGTTCGTACCCGTTTGTGAAAGAAACTCTCATCTGACTATTAATATTATTGTTAACTTTTCGTCCGTCTTTGTAGAAATGGCTTCAGCTTTCCAACTGCTGTTGGTTTTGACTGCACTTACCATTAAAACAGGTGACACAGAAGAGCTCAATAGAGTATCGAGTGCCTTCAAAGATGCAAGAAAGGAACCTGCAGCCAACTTCGAGTCGATGCGTCGCATTTTGGGATCACTATCTCGACAGGTCATGCTGCAGCAACTGTTTGTCGAAGAACGTATCAGATCTGAAGGCCACTCTGGGGTGAAGCAAGTTCGGCATGGTCGTGAAGGAACGCGTAATTACTATTCAGACACCCACGGAAACAGCGGCAGGCTTATGGCAATTCACGAACATGCTAACAATATTCGTACTGTTGGTTTGGGGGAATTCATTGGGGTCCTCAATGGAGTTGAATTCAGGACCAGGCACAATGACTATCGTCTCTACATGGCAAGCAAAACCAGCAAAGACTACCACGCTACAGAAGAGATTCCATTCCCAGAAGTTCCCTTCAGGGTCAAAAACAAGCTCACGGTAGATGATCAAATCGTTGAGATGCGTGAATGGTTCAAGGCATGGAAGTCGCAGGATTATACCGTCAGAGATTACAGGAAATTCTTCAAGCCAGTACTGTGCTACCTGGAAGGGGCATGGACCACGGCAACCGAAAATATTGATGAGCCTTTTGAAAGCGACCGACATTTCATTGATGCGAAATCTTGGTTCGACCTACAAGAGAAAGTTCGCTTTACCTCCTACACGGGAAGAAAAGATAACCTTGAAAACTTTTCCTTCCTACCAACCACTATCATGGAAATAATCAATGGTACCATTCCTGTCTTTGCTCAGTTGAATTACCGAATTTTATGCCATCCACTGAGTCGTGATATCCCCTTGAACAGATTTCGTGTGGTTGACGAGTTTCAGAGCAGACTTCCCTCAAGACGAAAATATGAAGAGCAAGCAAGTACCAGAGCTGCAAGATTTCAGCTGAATCCCAAAGACTCCGACAACTGGTCAGAGGGGATCAACAATCCTAAATTTACGTTGCTCGATGAAATTATGAGTGAGATTCCTGGCAAAGATAACTACAAAGGAAGCTTAACTGATGAAGCGTTTGGATTACCAGCGCATACCCTCGACCCCAAGAAAACAGGGAAACTGAACGTTGCGTACTACCATCGATGGTTCAAAGTCTTGGAGAAAGACGCAATGGGACAGTCGATAAGGCATCGTGGTTATTCAGATGAAAACCTGTTTATGGCTATGACCACTCAACCTAAAGTGGCTGGAATGAAGCTAACTACTTGCAAAGGATCTAAGAAAGATCCCAAATGTACAAGCATCACCCAGAAGTTCTCGTATGCTATTCCGTTGGAAATAATTTATCTGACACCCCTGAACAGATGGAACCCGTTTGATCTCGAGTACAAGGGTTCTGAGACGTCAGCGCACGGAAAGACAGTGTTTCAGTTTGGCCGCTTTGGAGGTAGGACCCCAGATAAAGCTTACAATGGCACCAACAGCAAAAAGTACTATCAGACTCCTTCGGCCTTTTTCTCAGGAAAGGAAGTAAGCACTGATGCTGCAGACACCACGAAAAACAGCGTTGGTGTTTTGAATCGAAATGGGGATGTTAAGATTACCCGAGCCAGTGGAATACGCATCTTTTTTCCAGCTATAAACGAAGTAGGAGTCTTGCGGCAGCGTTATCCCATAATGCCTGTACACGGAGAGGGAACCTCTGTATGGAAGGAACTGGAAGCAACAAAAGATCTTCTCATGAAGTCACAAACGTATGGCTATATGTACAGAGAAACATTGGTGGGTTCTGGTGTTGTACCCACGAAGCCTACAAACAGACCTCTCGCGCTGAAGATGGAAGACGCCACCAAGACTCCACCAGGTGCACACACACACGAAATAACTTTAACTGCAGATGAAGTGAAAGAAGCCAAGGAAAAAGGAAAGTTTTTCGTGAAAACTACAACGCAGGGAGCTTCACACCAACACCAGATTCGCGTTGCTTGGAGAAGTAACCAGTGGAAGATACTGCGTTGTGATAGTTACGACACAGGGCCGTACAGATGCAAAGACAAGCATGGAATGTACTTAAATGAAAACTTGAGTGTGTAGGACGTCGGTCTGAGCAGTGCTCTTTTGCCACCTAAAGGATTATTTTGTAGCTGCTGAGTTTATGTTAGTCATGCATGATAGAGGACAACGGTAAATTGTTGTTACCATTTATTACAGTTGTATGGTTAACCACCAAGGGGTTGAAAT
>JAHPZR010017362.1:57500-100000 GCA_019787425.1 Platygyra sinensis
TCATTCATTTGTTATGGACTGGGCAGGAGAGAACAACTTTGTATGTCAGCCCGTTTGTCTTATTCCGCGAGTGTTATCACATATGCGTGATTGTAAGGCGTCAGAACTCTTATTGTTCCTTTGTGGCACTCGGCTCTTTTCTGGCCCATGATTTGTGCTGATGGCGTTAATTTTTCTGACTTTATCATTAACTGGATGGATATTCCGTCAAGCAAAGAAGCTTTCACTCATGGCAGGTGTGACGGTTGTCAATTTATTTTGTCTGTAAGATATTTTCTGATTTTATTATTACCTGAATTACTTTCTTGTATATATTTTGGTATTGCATTTCGGTTAGATTGTTTGTTTGTTAAGAGGTATTTTGTTATTCATATACACTTTCAATTTTTGGTTTTTTCTTTTCCTTTCTTTGTACTCTTGGGGCCGTGCGGCCTCCAGTAAGCGCACGATAGCAATTTGTGTGTGTGTTTTTTGGTTCATTTGTTTTTGCGCACGGGTGTAATATGACCAGGGAATTTAGACGAGAGTTGAATTTTTCCGCGGTTTGAAAATTAGAGGAAAAATATTCTCTCGTCGGCAAGAACTATCAAGGGACTCTCGGGAGAGTATATTATGAGTGGCTGTATGCAAATTCATCCTCTTGGTGTTCTCTGGAGGCGACTCGCTTTTAATTTTATTTTTCCTTCGTTTTTTGTTAAGGACGTTCGCGCCCAAAAACTTCCCACGTACAGATTTTTTTAATACTTTGACAGCAGGTGGAAAATGATAAGATTAGATGAAAAACGTAAAAAAAATCGGGGGTCACCGAACTCGTTTTGAAGATAAGGCGCATCACAGATCATAGCATTTCTAGGATTTCCAGCCACTGAGGCGATTCTGGCCGGATTCATTACTATCGGCATATATTTAAGTTAAAGAATCATATCTAAGTTATGTGTGTTTAACACAGCATATATAGGCCTATTTGATAGATCTTTGCTACATATGCCATTAAATCAGCTAGAATTAGCCTTAAAAATATACAACTTCTAAGTTACGCACACCTGTATCCATGTACCAATTCGACCCTATTTGAATAGTATATAAGAAATAATTAAAACTTCCCACGTACAGATTTTTATTGTTTTCGAGTATAATGGAAAGAATCAGAAAAGGAAGTGATCTGCCGAAAAAAAAGTGGGGGTCACCGAGCATCCAACAAAAATATTCGCACACAAAGTTAACGCAAAGGTCATCAGCTCTATATTTTGTTGAGTTTTCGACTCGGTGCGCGCGCTTGAAAATGACGTGGCACGCGCGTGACCAATGAATAGCGTGCGCACTAGAGATGCGCAGTAGCAATGGGCGCGAACGTCCTTAAATTAAGGATATCTATATTTATATCTTTTATAATTACATTTTTTTGTTTTTCAGATTTAGCTCTTGTTGATGGCTTGTTCTTTTGTTCTGAAGGCATAATAAGTTAGTTGTTCTCGGGGTCTTTTTGCGCCCGTCTATATTGGGACTATCTGTGTCCAGAACTATTAGTGTGATTTACACTAAGTGGGACCGTCTGTGCCTAAATTATTTGGGGGTGATTTTTCCACCCGAGTGGGACCATCTGTGCTCAAGATATTTAGGGGTGATTTTTTCACCCGAACGGGACCATCTGTGCCCGAGATGTTTGAGGGTGATTTTTTTCCGCTTACAGTGGGACCATGCTCGACATATTTATGGATGACTTTTTTTACCCAAGTGGGATCATTTGTACCTGGGGCCATCTGTGCCCTGAGATATTTATAGGGGTGCTATTTATCACCCGTGTGGCATGGGTCATATGTGCCCGAGATTTCAATACGGGTGATTTTTTACACCCAGTAGCTCGGGACCACCTGTGCCCAAAACGTAAGATTTTACCTGGAAGCAACTATTATTGCGGAGAGGTTATTTTGCCAGCTTTTTCTTGAACTTGTTGTTGTTGTTGTCCTCGTTTCTCATTGCTGTGTGTTTGCTTCCGTTTCTATATATTTTTGTTTGATTTGTCGCTTTTTTGCTTGCTTGTCGGTTCTTTTCTTAATTTTCCTTTTTTAGATGTGTTCCAGTCAGAGATGTGGTGCGAATGCCGCATTCCCTGATCATCTGCAGTCATTGCTTCGCCGCGTCCAGGAACCAATGCTTGCATCGAACGCGGAAGGTACCATTCGTACTTATTTGGCTGGTTTTAAGTGCTGGAAGCTTTAGGCTTCGTCTAACTGTCTTTGCCACATGCCTGCCAATTCGTTTCATGTTGCGGCCTACTTGCAGTGCCTGATTTTTTGAAGCAAATTCTCCTTCTCCTGTACTTGATGCTGTTTACAGCATCGACTGGGCTCAACGCTTGGCCTGGCTTGGCCGGTCTGCCGTAGGTCTCTAATCATCTGTTTCTTCCATGGTTAGTGCGTCCAAGGGATTCTGGGAAAACCGAAGGCAAAGAAAGAGCCCATCACCAGCGAAACGTTGAAAGCGCTAACGTCCAAGATTTCAGATAAGTCTCCTTCTTTGTCAGATTTTAGGACAGTAGCCTAGTGTCTCTTAGGTAATGCTGGCTTTTTTTCGTTTCAGCGAGTTATGCTCCATAAGAACTTGTGACATTATTTTTTTTTCCTAATTACGTGTCTATATTTTTAGAATCGTCCACGACAGACTAATTTCGTGACGGGGCGTGGGTTGCAATGGCGCGGTCGAATCAAGACACTTGCCCTGTCAAGGCGTTGGAGCAATATATTGCTGCCGCGAAAATTGATCTTGGTGAGGATCTGCAGTTGTTTAGAGCTTTATCGTCTTCTAGATCCACCTCCAAAGTCCGGTGTCAAGGCTTGAGCTACAGCAGAGCCCGGGAGATCGTTAAGAACGCCTTTAAGGACATAACAGACGTTTCCTGTATAAGTCTTCACAGTCTCAGGTCTGGAGGAGCCACCACTAATGCGGGCATTAATGATAGACTTTTTTAGAAGACATGGTCGTTGGTTGAGTGAAACTGCTAAAGATGGTTATGTTAAAGACAATTTTCAATCCTTACTGTCTGTCTCGAAATCATTTGGAATTTGATAAGACCGAGCCCAGCAGGTGGGACAGCACCATCCATGGGGCTGGGGTTTTTTCCTCTCTGTTACCGCAACGAGCGCGGTGAGGTTTTTTCAACCTGTGGATGCTCGTTGGTGCTGTCCTAGTGTAGTTTTTTTTCGTTTTCTCTAGGCCTTGTTGTTCTTATTGTCGAATCACCTTGTATGTTTGTCAGTCAATCAATAAACTGTGCGGCCTCCAGTAAGCGCACGATAGCAATTTTTGCGTGTGTGTTTTTTGGTTCATTTGTTTTTGAGCACGGGTGTAATATGACCAGGGAATTTAGACAAGAGGTGTCCTTATTTATCTTGAGTTTACGTACGCGTCTAAGAACTTGTTCATGCAGGCTAGCTGAATATGGCCTGATAGCGTTCAATTCCAAGTAATTTACCAGGATATTTAACGATTGTGTGCAATTAACGCTTTTTCTATTTATTGTATTTTGTGTTTGAGAAAGTTCACGCTGGGTGCAATGACGTCATAGAGTCTATGCAAGACTTGTTGACTAATCTTCACGAGAGTTAACAATAGAGAACACACCGTTTGCGTTAACATGACGTTTACGTCAAACGACAAAAATTAAACTTTTGCCGTCTGTCGTCCGAGTTTTTGCAGTAGAGTGGAGCTGTGGAAATAGTCATTTGTATTGGTGGTGAATATGCAGACATGATTGATCATTGAGGTTATTCCGTGGAACGCCTGTGGCATACCACGGTAAAAATCCAGTCGGGCAATAGGATTGCACAAAATGTTTACTGATTTTTGACCGATTTGCCTTATTGAAGAACGTGTCAAAATGTGCCTCGCTTCGCAGTCAGGATTTTTTCCTCGTGGTCTTTCACAGGTAAGTGTTTAGGTGCTTAAGAGGTCTTAATACTTACACTAATCCATTTTCACTCCTCATAGCTTACAAGTTGTTCTTGCAAATTAGTCGATCAAATGAAAGGTGTGATCAATGAAAAAAGAAAAGAGAAGTTGATAAACAAGAAATTAAGGCGGCTAGATTAATTTGCGTCAAATTATAAGTAACAGATCATTGATCTCTTGAAATTATAGCGTCTGAAGAGATGAAGGATGAATCCAGGAATTTACCCGACTTGAAAGCCACAATGGTTGAACTGTTTTAATTTTCCGATAGATTTGAACAAACAAAATCGGTTCTGTGTAAAAGCTGGTCAAGGTTTGTCCAGACAAATACAAAACACACTTCAGATCAGTTAACAAGACATTTATTTACATTTTGACTTCCTGACACTGATGACTAATTCACCAAGATTCATCAAACACTCGAGCATAGTGGTGACCAAGCCTTTCAATATTATTCACAAAGATCGCCTTGACTACTTCCTTTTGAGTCTTGAAGGCTGTACCTGGAAACCAACAAAAAAATACAACAAAAACAAGTGTGTTGGGACACATGAACTGTACAATGGTAACACAGCCATCAATGACACTTGCTCTACCTGGGCTGGTAAACGCACAGCACAAATATAACGAAGGAGATATTTTCTTACCATGCTGCCATCTTTGCCGAGTAGCTTCTGGTGTCATGGCGGAGCTTGGAGGAGGAAACTCCTAACAGAAATACAATACATGAACAATGTAAAGTAATGGATCTCCTAGCAATTAATTTATTCATCTTCCCGTATTTTCGCAATAAAGCCCTTTCAATCCGGTGCTAAAGGGACTTGTCAAAAATGAGAAAAACGAAAATGAAAAGAAAATGACCCTTCCCAAGGTTAGGGATGAAAATGTCAAGACTCCCGTGGAGCTCGTCTTAAAATTCATGACCCTCCCCTGTATAAATAAAACGTCCGAATTTTCTATAGTGGTAATGATGACAAGGATGATGATGGTACTGCTGATGGTGATGCTGTCAGAGAGATCAGTTCTTCCGAGTGATACCTTACAATTGATGTGCAAAAGCAAAACACGTGCTGTTTTATGCGGTGTTTTTTTTACGTTGGGTTGTTGCATTTATACTTACCATAGCTGGTCTTTTTAATATGTCAGGACTAATTGCATGCCTTGATTTTCACACATGTTTTGTTATCTTGTAAAACAGAATATTAAAGCATCTCTTTATGATCATGACTGTTTAATTTCTTGTGAACCTCCCTCTTTTCCTGTCTTGAAGGCTCAAAAAACTGTGACCCTCCCCTTTTTTCTACTGCCCCCCGTCCCCGTTAATTTCTGACAAGTCCCTGAAGAGATTACAGCTAACCCAGTGATATTCCAAGGGTTGTATGTTACAGCATTTTCCTGCTGGGTTCTGTACATTTCCCGCCACAATTTCCCGCGTCCACCACAGCCTCCCGCTGTTCCTCGCCTTAAGTTCCAAGGCCCGTCTTATGGTTTCCCATTAAAATCTCGGCATTACATCATTGGATACAATAGCCGTATTCGTGACATAATTTTCCTTTATATATACTTGACTAATTGGCGTGTATATGTAATATAACAAACACACACATAGCATTGTATGACTGTTAATTAAATTAATTGCATTGCTATTAATTTTTTGAAAAAGGAAACTCTGACAGCAAATTTATATGATAAAAAAGGACTCACCTTCAGCACTTTCCACATGGTGTTGAGTACTATGTAAATTTCCTTTGGTTGAAGAAGACCAAACACGGCTCCAACACGGCTTAGAGGAGGAGGCAGCCAACTTGCCTAAAATAATGAATCAAAAATACTAACATGATCTAGCACACATGCCCACTACTGGAGTTCTGCCTTATCCTCGTGAGACTCGCATTTTACTTCAGTCTCGACCACAAAAGACAATTTCAAACGAAGTATTGTTTAATTACAAAACAGTGTTGTTAGGGGTATTTTGGCGAGAAATACTGCTTCTAAAGTTCTGGTAACAGGAAGAAAGAAACAAGGCTCTCGGTTTCCTGCCTCGCTTTTGACTGAACAAAAGAGAAAACAGCGTGCGGCTTGGGTACAAGTAATGAATTAAACACACCTTTGTCATGATATCAGTAATAAAACACGTGACTTTAAAATTGAGCGTTGATTGGTCAACTGATGAACCTCTGTACACCTCCCAGTAGGACATGATGGTGGCTAACAAACTGGACACCAAAGGACTACACTTGGACAGCGAGGACACGCCTAGAAAAACAACGACAATCAACATGACTTTGAATTATTGTATTCATATATTACATTTTCTACATTTTTTTACGTTCCTATAAGTAATTTCGTTGCATACTCGGGCCAATGTGTTAAGTAATGTTTTCACTGTGCTGAAATAAAGACTATGTGTGTTGTATTCTTGCCTTTGATACCATTTGATACGTACTTAAATATAACACGGCGTCTTCTCTCTAACCAAAGCCAGGTTGGTCAAAACACAGTTAAATTAATCAAAGAAAACAGTGAATTCCGACTATAGCATTCATAACTTTTCACTGAGATTTTATATTACATAATAATTCCTGTCTTTCAGTTTTAACTTCGACTTATCCCAAACTCCATAAAGCAAGTCTGTCTTATTTGGAAAGAACATCCAGCAAAGTGTAGGCATTCAGCAATAGCAATTAACCCTATTTTGACACTATGCCTGCGCCAACAATCTGAATTGGATGCAATGACGTAGCCAAGTTTTTCAGTTCTAATGGAAGCCACGATTGGGTAAAACAACAGGGGTAACTTAGGGGGTGGGGTGATATTAATTTTGTCCGAACAAAAGCAATAGTGCAAAGAGTTTGTGTGGCAGCTATTGTCCTTGAGCAAAAAAAAAAAAAATTGCGAGTATGTATTTCTTTTTTAACTCAGGACAGATGTACAATGCAAACCTCTTGACTCGTACACGGACAGCTCGTTGCAGAATCCTGCGTACCAGATCACCACACCTTCCTCACCCCATTTGAAGATTACATATTATGTGTATCGTTTATCAGTGTACCAAGACTTCTGCCAGCGAAAACTAACCAGTACCTACCTCTAGCGACAATGCTTACAAGCGCCCACAATATGGGATTGTCATCAAAAGTTTTCTTTATCCGCAAATCGCTGAAAGCAAGCAAAGCAGCAATAGTTAAAAAAACAACATTGAACTGTTGCTTCAACCAATGTGGCTCTTACAGCTTGCCCCCTTAAATTGTAATTGCTGCCTTCATAAAGCTGAGCATGATGCGATGATGATGGAAAGAGTCACAGTGTCCCTTCAACGAGTCCTCTTGTTTATTCTAGATCAATCGACACTGGCCCTCGAGGGGCACACGGATTTTAATGCAATAAATCAGTTTTAGCCTGTCTACTCTCAGATTGGTATATATTTCCACCCTTTGCCAATAAGATCTACTAGTATACTGGTCGTCCAATATTTACCTAAGCCTCTTTACAGACACTTCACAAACGCAATAAGCGTTAACAAGCGCAAACTGGCAGGCTACTAAGTGTCTACAACAAAATAGATAGTGAGTTGCATAACAGAAAGATTATATATTCGATCGAATAATGAGCTGCTTGTTAAAGCACTTGACAAGAAACATTAAAAGCATTATTAACCGACGTTTCGATGAATCAGGTCGTTAATGTTAATGTTAATGTTAGTGTCAAAATTGTTATTTACGGATTGCGTTTGAGATGGATTGCATTCCAGTGAGTGTGGATTATGTACCCCAGGGTGATGCTTGATGCTTGACGCTACACGAACCTTTCTTGATAATATATTTTACAGGCGATAGATTGGGAGAACAAATTAATGTGAAGAACGATCTTCAAACCTACCGTTCTATTGTAAACTTGAGGCTTTCGTCATCTGGCCAGTCAAAGGTAATAGGAACAACATCTGGGCAGACCAGCTCCATCAGCAGCAGTGATAACGAGTCCACGTATTTATGATGAAGGGTTAAGTTACCTTGATCTGCATCTTCTTGGTCACACGTGCATAAGATAAAAACAATGTCCACAAACATCTGGCTTGTATGCTGCCAGACCCGAGACTAAAATAAAGAAAACAAAAGATACCGTCTGCATACCAGCTAAGTGGTTCATTCCATCAGGCCGGAACTTATGGCAATTTCTGTAGTATGAAGTGACTAGAAGTTATTCTTTTCTACTCTAGATAGGTTTCTAGTCCATTGCAGGGTTACCCCCAACATTAAATTCACTCATCATTTAAAAAGCCATGAGGCCACCGGACGTCTCTCAGCCTTATTCTTTGTAATCTACACTGTGAATACATTAAGGTGCAGCCTTTGTTTCTGAGTCAATGAGCGCGAAGGCGGAGAGCACATGAGAGATATCTCGGAGGCCAAGTAAATAGAATCGCAGTCACTGTTGTTCCATATACTTGACTGTTTATTTGTCTGCTGCTGTCCGACATTTCCTTCATTATTTGAGAAAACCAAGTGGCGTTTAGTTGTAAAGTATGTTACCGCTTGCCAAAATTAATTGCGCGCATTATTGTCCTAAATCAGTAATTTCTAAAGAATTAACAAACTACCCTTTGTTCCTACTCAACAAAAAACACAAAACAAACAGAATTTGCAATAAAACATCTCAAAACACAAACAAATCAATAACACCTTGTTGTCAAATATCATGTTATAAAGGTGAAGTGATTACCTTTGTTTTGTCAGCTGTTTTCGTTCTGTTGTTTTTGTCAATATCACCAACAATTCCACTAAAGAACACGGATGATGGAGTAAGAGGTAGATGTGAAGAGATGTGCGGATTTCTGTTGCGCTCCAACAAAGAAACTTTGATCTTTGTCAAGTCTTTTTCCGACTCAGTTGGTTCAACTGTAATAGCAATATTTGAAAGCTAGCTCATCCAAATGTTGTATATATACCCCTACTTTTTACTATAATGTTTAAAAGTTGTAAATAGATCCTCAATTTTAACTTTCAATACTGTAAATTGCTCCCTGATCTTAACTTTTGGGTTTCACCATCGGCTGTTTTACCTAGACAAGTCTAGACACGTTAATAAAGTTGTTGTTGTTGTTGTTGTTGTTAAGACCAAACTTCGAAAACCGGAAGGTAAGTAATTCTCCCACCTACCCAGACAGACAAACAAACAAACAAACAAACAAACAAACAAACAAACAAACAAACATTGCGACATATCGTCCACCTCCAGTGCTAATAATACAACATGAAACCCTCTAAGTGTTAAAAAGCGCGAGATGTTTCTACGACGAAGGCTGCAAGAATACTGACCGCGTTTCGTTGCATTGCTTCACCCTATTTTTCACCCAGCTTACCTCGTGCATGTCTCACATTTTAAGGTATAAAAAAAACTACTATAATTGTCTTTTATTTTCGCCATAGGATACTTACCAAACAAGCATATTAAAAAAGGAAAAAAAAAAGTAATGAAATTATAAGAGTCTAATTTGGGAGGCCACAGTACCTCAAATAATTACAGTAGACCCATATACTAAGAAACAAGACAGTTCTAATCCGCTACAGTGAACCGAGGCTACAGAAGACACAGCGACATAACAAAAAAAAAAAAGGTGGGCGAATTAAGAAGATAGAACTCGAGGGTGACAGAGCTTTTTCTCATCTGGATGCCGTCTCATTTCGCTGTCAGTTTCACCGCCATTTGAGCAATGGCTATTACAACAGACTGTTAACATCGTCTTACCTGGCAAAACCCCACCAAACAAACAAACATGCTCCTGTAAAAAAACATGAAAGTTACAAAATATTTTAGCTGTTGTGACATGACATGTTGATATGCAGGTTTACTCTTAAGCATTGGCACGGAGGATTGAAACGCAACCCTTCGTATACAGCTGAAATACAGTTTACTCGAGTTTCATATAAAAATCAAATCAATTCAGTTGATATAAGGACGACATTGCTTTGTTACCTTTTGCAAAGTTCCTTCCACAAGAAGCCTCAATAAATACAATCGACATCTATCATCTTTAGAGAGTAGAAGAAACATCTTCCTACAGAGTTTTATGGACTTGACTGTTTCTACGACACAAACAAAAGACACACCTCAAACACTGTTAATCAGAATTAAATTTGTCTGAAAAGAATGTAGGAGACGATAACAATGAAACGTATTTTCTCCAAGACTATTTTGAACTCAGAGAAATGGCCACTGAAGCGTAAATTACAAACTGTGTAAATGTGAAGACAAGGCAAGTTTCCTTCTTTCTGTACTGACCAGTTAAAAATGCGCAATTTTGCATCGATAAATTTTGTCTTGGTTGATTAAGCGGTATTTCGAACATTCCTAGATTTTACAAAAATGAGAGCTCACTGGAACGTTTAAAGTGTATTTCTGAAAATAGTTCACCAAAAGGATCGTTTTGATGCAATAAAATGAAATTTGAATTTTCCGTCCTGTCGTCGGATTCTCCGTATTAAGAGGCAGTGGCTCAAAATTGCTGTTTGGGCGAAAAGAAAAGGAATGCCTCCTTTCTATAAACTAAAAAGCCCTTGCATCAGACAGCCAACATTTTGTAGCCAAACATATAACTCTGGTACCTGTTATTTTTCCATCTTGCTTTCCCATTTTGTGTAGCAACTTGTAGAATAACCCAACACAGTTACTGCATATCTTCATCATGTGAGACACTTTATCAGGCAGAGTTTTATCCAGCGACAGGAGAAGGGCAAGGCATTTTAAGGACACTTGCAGGTTTGGATGAATGAGTAAATTAGCAAACACACTGTGATGTCTTTGAAGTGAAGCCGACAGCTTTGACCTACAATGCCATGGGAAAATGGTTAATAATGCCTGCTAAATGGACATTTCAGCTTTAATAATATCCTGGTACATGAAAAAAAATACTCGATTCTGATTGGCTGAGAGCTGTGAAGTTCAAGTGTAACACCAGTGTAAAAAGTGTAACATCAGTGCAAATAAGAAATCGTAATTCTGGATTATTATTTGCTGAAAGACAATGGGAAATTTTCTAAGCCAATTATATCATGTAAAATGATATAATTCTCTCGCACTTCCTCCATGCAATTTTTTAATGTTTACATTATTAATAAGCAATCATATAGGCTTTCTCGTTCAAATTGAAATCAATTTGCCCTTGCGAGTTTTTCAATAAGGTAAAATTGCACGCACCGAAATGGCTCATGCAATTTCAACTTTTTGAAAAACTCATTTTTGCAAATTAACTCCAAACTCAACTCGAAACCGTATTAAATCAAATAGATAACTGAAATGATTGCTTTAAATGTACAACCAATTGTACAATTGAAGGATTCGTTGATCCAGAATAAAAAAACAAGAAGATCCCACACATCACAAATAAAGCTTTTTTGGACTTCCATGTACGACGGATTTGTAGAATCAGTAGTGGCTAAAGTTTCTACAGGTATGTGACCGTTCTTACATACAGTACCTTGACAAAAGTTGACTTTTGTTCTCAGTGGAAATCATTTGGTGCAAATTACTCATCAGATGCAACAACTGCAACAACAACAACAACAATACAAAAATTAATCATATATTCAGCTACAACTGTAAACTTTGAATATTAGTTATTAAGTGAGAGCTGATGGATAGCAAGCCTCGTTATGCAGTATTGTCAATTCATATCAACTCCTGTTCATATCATTAATCAATAAGCATATTTTCAGTGCACCATGATCTCTTCTGGAATGGTACAGTCATTACTGAGTGAAAAACATGCGGCAAAACAATACGCACTGGTTACAAGTACACAGAAACGTTTTCCCTTTCTCAGTGATCGAGCTCAACAGAAAATCAAGGATTGTGGCCTAAAATGTCAAACATCTGCCAATACTGTAAACTACTACCCCAAAGGCTTGGTAGGACTTTTTGCTACAATCTCGCATCACAAAAATGTTCTGTGTTTGTAACACCAGTTGCAAGTATCTAAATTAATCTTTGATGACAATAACAGCTTAAAGTTATCCAGCTAAATAACATCTTTAATATATCATTTCAAGTATTAGTATCAAGAACAGAACAAAACTTAATGTGTCTGCAATACATCAGTGCTAGCTGTACCTGATTTGAACTTGAAGAAGCACTTGGATATTTGACAGTTGACAAACAGGTTTTAACAACATCATCCAACAGCTGTGTATAATACAACTCCAGTTCACCATGAAGCTGAGAAAACAGCTGAAGCTACGAACAAACAAACACAGTCACGTGCACCTTCAATGCCCATTGGGAGAACATGGAAAATATGCACATGCCATGGACTGAATTGTTCACATTGCGCATAGTATGTATCATGGTAAGAGAAAATATGGCAAAAGAATAATCAGGTTTTATATGTCTACAGATGGGTATGTGCAAACATCTGATTGATTTAAATCCTTGGTGTTTTTCACTCTGCTTCATGGATGAAAAATTTTAAATTGACACTCAAAAATATCTTTAAACACTTGACAGACTGTAATATGCGTATTTCACATGAACTCAACACTGAAATGAATTTATTTGTTTCATGAATAAAAAACTTTATGCATTGCCCTGCCTATTTTATTCTTACCTAGAGCTTTGCGAACTTGGCAGTCTTAAATAAAATTTGCTGGGTTCATCTTGACTGTTAGGGGATTGGATCAAGGCCTTAGTTTAATTTGGTGTGATGTGCATGACGTATGTGCTGTCATAAACAAACAGTTTGAATTTAGATTCATTTTGGTGGAGGGATAGTCAGAGTTAGTTTGCTGAGTTTGCCCAATCCTCCACCCCAACTCCCCTCCGTAGTTTTAGTTGTTCAAATTCCCTAATTTTGGGACATTTTTGACCTTGTTGTGAGAATACAGTTTAAATTTTACTTTTGATCTTGTATTTAAATTATTTGTGCTCTTATCTTGATGAGCTTGAGCTTCACTTAAAGGTGCACTGTCACGCTATTTGGCAACTTTATAGAAAGTTAGAGGGTGCCTTTGCATCAATTAAATTCCAAAACTAATGATCTAGTTTTGTTATTAAAGACTATTTGAAGATACTGAAACTGTTTTCTGTCGCCTGTCGCTATGGATGGAAATGGATTGAAATTTTAAAAAATTGGCCAATTTTTTCAAATTTTGATGCCATGTGTTCCAAAAATCCTCAAGAATTTATTATGGTTAGTCCTCTCTGATAAAATTCATTTGATGGCTCACCTTTGCAAGGCAGATGGTACTTTGATTGTAACTTTATAATTCAAGGTTCAAATTAAAGAGGCCTTGATTTAACAAAGCCAAAATTTTCACTTATTGATGTGTTTGTTAATCGTCTGCCCAGCAAACAGTTGTTGTTGCACTGGTTTATTAATTTTATTGGCTGGCATAATGCATAAATAATAATTATAACGTCAACAAAGCAAGACGTTTTGTAATATCTTACAGACTGTGCAGATCTGCTATTCATCAGGAGTAAATTGAGAATTCCTGCCGCTGAAGTTCGACCGCTATGAACGGCAATGATGACCAACATTTGAAAAATATTTGAAACCCTGTCAACAAATAAAAACAGACTCAAAGATCACGCAAGGCTGCCATTAACATCTTTAGCTGTAAATGGCTTTTAATAGTTTTACCTTGTACCACATGTACATGTAGCTCTTGTACTCATACACAGTCATGCACATGTACTGTTCAGTTATATCTCATAGCTTCTGTCTGTGTCATATTTGGCTAGATTTCAATAATTATATAGTAGTGATCTGATATCTCATATAATCAGATGCCTTTAGCTCTTAGTCTCTCACCAGGTACAGTCTAGAAAGACCTTGTGCAACATTCACATTGTCTCAGGCTCTGCCTAAACAAACTGGTGCTTGACATTCTATTTGGTTTCTGTGGCTTTTAAGTGGTAAGTCTAGGGTATTGATAAAGTGCTTCCTTTTCTCAAATCCTTTGTGGTTGTAGCTTCTAATCATCATGGACATACATGACTGTATATAATAATTACTACTCTGACCTTGGCTTTCTCACCTTGCCCTGTGGGCACAGGCCCCTCACCTGTACATGTACCTAGTGGGCACAGGTCCCCCCCACCGAGAAAGTTGCAAGCAATGTGCTGTAATAAGTGAGCCTGTAGAACTTACTTGTTGCCACATGAAGTCAATACTGACTTGCACAAATATTTTGAATGACAAGCCATTTCTGTGAGAAATTCACTCTCTGTTCTTCTGGTGTCCAGCGACGCCATGGACGTGCTTTTAAAGAAAAGGTTGTGCCTCTGAAGAGCAACTTCTTCGAGTCTGTTCAACAGCAATCCCTCAAATAACAAAATTAAACACAAATTGAATTGAAGTTTTATCTTTTTCAATGATTACTGTACATGTATAAAGTATGTGTACAATGTAAATCCTGAAGATTTAGAAAATACTATTAGCTTATTCTAGTTTTTCTAAAACTAATCAAAGTCAAGCAAATTATCCAGTGTATGAAATTAAAACTCACCATTATAAGAGTGAATATTTTTTGCAACTCAGCTTGGGTCACATCAACATTTGTTACACCTGAAAGCACAATTAACATTTTTTTATAACAGAAAGAGAGTGATTTTTGAAGAAACGCATTTTTACATTTAATACATTTAATCTTTATGCAAACACAGTTTACAAATTTGTCAGCATAAAAATCTATTAAATAAATATGCACTTAATCCTAATGCCTAATATAATGGGAATAATTCAGTAAAAAAGCTGCTTTCCACTGCTTTTTTCCTAGCTTAACTTACAGGAACACTATAAAGTTTTAAATAAGTGTCATGATGCACTTTCCAGGTCTGTTTGGGTGTTTGGAAAGGACTTGGGCATCACTTTTGAATATTGAAGAAGCCAAAAATAGAGGCCTGGAACAATTAGCCAAGAGAGCTATTACTGTGGGAAACTTACAGACTTTAAAATACATACATGTACAATGTCATGTACTGGTACACAGATTACGTCATCAGGTGTGTGACCAATCAAGAAAGAATGGTGGAATGCACATTACACATGCACATTACAGCCTGTACCTCTATCCTCAAGTGTCTGACAGTTTTCAAGTAAAAGCTGGAAAATTTCAAGAGCTCCCTCTCCTGTGTTTTTGATGACATTGACAACTAACGACACCAGGCTTTGGAAATAAAATATAAATTAACAAATTTAGCAGCAGTGGTCCAATAAAACTTACTTGTACTTATTGTCAATGTAAAACATGTTTATTCATTTACCACAAATAACAATTAAAAATAGATATCAAGAAACTTAATTTCACAACAAAATAAATACAGTCAGGTATTAGGATTGATGAATTTATATAACTATATATAAAACAATTGTATTATTGAAGAATGGTGGGATTTCATCACTATCTCACGGTTACCTTGTTTTCCTTTCTCCTCTCTTCTTAGATTGTTCTAACAATTGAACCAGAACTTCAGGAGTCACTAAAATGTAACAAGATAAAAACAATAGACCCTTCTCCAAAATGGCGACCGAAAATTCAAGTATGTGAAAATTAGCTAAAATTAATAACGTATACTAGCACTAGAAAGAACAACTTTACTTAAGTAACCTTGCAGAGTTTCAGCATTTCAAGTGTAATATCAGCTGAGAAAACGTAGGTTAAATATTGAGAAATTTACTGAGGTTTGTATGACTGGGGGTATGCATTATACCCCCAGTCATACAAACGTCTGTAAATTTTTCAATTTTTAACTTACATTTTCTCAGCTGATATTACACTTGAAATGCTGAAACTTTGCAAGGTTACTAAAGTAAAGGTGTTCTTTCTAGTGCTGGTATATGTTTTTAATTTTGACTTATTTGAATTTTCGGCCGCCATTTTGGAGAAGGGTCTATTAACCCCTGGAACATTTATTAATTAGTACCATTCATTTGCTTTCATCTGGTTTTGTCTTTTCAAATAAACTATTCTAATTATTACTATTATTATTATTATTATTATTATTACACTATAATAATAATAATACTATAATTATTAATAATACTATAATTATTAATAATACTATATACTATAATATTAATACTATAATAATATATTACTTGTTTTTTGACTCCTTAATTTCGTTTTTTTAAAGTGTATTTTTACTCATTATGTGAGATAAATAAAATTATTATTATTACTATAATAATACACATGAAAAAATTACTCAATTCTGATTGGCTGAGAGCAGTGCAGTTCAAGTGTAACACCAGTGCAAATTACACATAGTAATTCTGGATTACGATTTGCAGACAGACAATGACAAAAATTTTGTACAGAAACTCTGAAAAAAGTTTTCTTGAATGCGAAAAAATGGCTTTAACCCTTTCACTCCCAAGAGTGACTTAATAGATTTTACTCTGTCTAACGCCAGACGATTTTACTCGTCAAAGGGAGACCCCTTGGGAGTGAAAGGGTTAAAAAACTATCTCCCTTAACCCTTTCACTCCCAAGAGTGACTTAATAGATTTTACTCTGTCTAACGCCAGACGATTTTACTCGTCAAAGGGAGACCCCTTGGGAGTGAAAGGGTTAAGAAACATTTTCTGGCACTTTTTCCGCGCAAATATTTTGATGTTTGTATTATTATTAAGTAATCAAGACATACAGTTTTTTCTCTTTCACTTTGAAATTAATTTGCACTCGTGAGATTTTCAAAAAGCTGAAATTGCACTCGCCAAAGTGGCTTGTGCAATTTCAGCTTTTTGAAAAACTCACTTGTGAAAATTAATTCCATTTATTGAACTCGAAACCGTATAATCACTATTTATTTTTATTTTTATTTTCATTCACAATTCATCCTCTTATATTATATTGTATTAGTTTTGTAAGAATTTTTTTGATAGAGGGCCACAAGTTTATTAGTTATCTTAACTATTCCATGCGACCCTCTCTAATTAAAGTGTATTATTAAAGTGTATTATTATTAAACATGGCCTGCCTACCACAGATACATCATGCTGTCAATTCTCTGACTAAATACATGTATAAAACAGTATAATTATGTAATTGGCATGAGACAACATACAATGTAAAGCTGAAGACTGAACTAACTTACAGACATCAATAAACTCTGTTATAGTTCCCTTCAGTAAGTTGGGCGACAAGGTGGCAATGTGAAGTAGAAAAGGAAGAGTAGAAAGTTGTTCCTCTCTTTCAAGATCTGACTTGGTTGATTTTGTAATACTTTCCTAGAACATAAAACAACAGCTTTAAATAGCTGAATCAGTGACTTACTATTATCACTATGTACAACACGGCCCTGGAGGGAACGGGGGGGAGGGGGGGGGTGTTTCTCCCTTAAATGAGCTATATATATGGGTTATTGACCACACTTTTTCAGTCAAGATGGCTGGTATTGGCCAAGTTCTTTTTTTGTGTCTTCATGGACCAAGACAGAGCTGAAGACAATAAATAAACTTGCAAAAAAAAAAACCGAGGCCAATATACAGGCATCTTGACCGAAAAGGTTTGGTTAATAAAGTATTTTGTTATTTGGCTTTCTGGGAAATTACTCTCATGGGACATGGTGGGTAGTCCTGACTGGGCAAGGTAGCTCCATTTTGCCCACTAAGGTACAATCCAATCACAGCCAATCACAGCGTGTGATTAGGTTCATCTTGCCTCGCTCATGGAGCTATCCATATTATATTAATAAATATGTTTAGAAAACAGTCTTAAGAAAATATGTGTGCTGATTGGCTAAACATGGTGTTTCTATTACAGGGCATCTGACAGGATGCGGTGGTGCTGATCCGCATAATTCCCCTACTTCCGCATCCTCCGCATCCTTGGGGCATTTTTCTGCACAAAACTAGAAATTTGCTACATATAAACGAGAAAGCAACTGTTTACCATCCTCAGAAGCAAAAATAGGGAAGAGGTTGGTCATTTTGAAGAAGTTATTCACCCAAAACAGCGACCAAAACAAGCCTTTTTGTTCATAAACAATTTTAAATCTCCAGGCGTTCCATGCATCTTCTGGTGATGGGCCTGAGATCTAGTTTTCGGACTTTCAGTATACAGTTTTCCTCATCCGATTTAATGCCTGGTTACAAAGCTTCGGAGAAAAAAAAAATATGGAAAAACGAGGAAAACCTGCGTTGAATGTTAGAAATACCTGTCCACGAATGGCAGCCAAAGGTCAAACATGTCATGAAGGAGTTAAATTCTTAGTAAGTCGTTAACGTGTATTTTTATATGTTTGAAAAAGCCAAGGGAACAACTCTATTATTTTTAGAAATTTCCGCTTAATCTGTCGTCTTTTCTGCATAATCGTCACTTTCTTCTGCATAATATTGCCGAAAATTTCTGCATAATTTTCCATTTTTTCCCACACCTATCAGATGGCCTGTCTATAGCTTGATAAAAACACAGAACATACACTGTGTATGTATAAGCAAACTGGTGCTTATTTTCGGAATTTTATGGTATGTGCGACCCAAAGGGTGTGGCTTTTTAGCCGTTTTGGTCTTAAATACTGGAAAGGTATCGATTTTGGCCGTTTTGGTCATAAATAGACATGATTTTTGCACTAGGAATCATAGGAACGTGAATCTACTTTTTCAGTGTTGATAAGACCATGAACAAAAGACTGTTACAATGCCTTAACATGATAGTCTGAACTAGGTGAATTACTGTGGGTCAGGTCTAAAATAGGGAATCGATTAAAGGATCAGAGACCACAGCACCTCCTACACAACATAATTTTATACTACACATGAAAGTGAAGAATGATCTTCGCAGTAAATTTTTCAATTTAAGCAATTGGAAAGAAGAAACCCGAAAAAAATCGGGGCTTCAAAGGGATTCGAACCCGTGACCTCCACGATACCGGTGCGATGCTCTACCAACTGAGCTATGAAGCCAAACATTGCAAGCGAGGTCAGTTTAGTGAGTTCATATTTTCCCATGCAGTGAAGTGATGTGAAGTATATATGATGTGAAGTATATACTTCACATCACTTCACTGCACAGGAAAATATGAACTCACTAAATTGACCTCGCTCCCAATTTGTGGCTTCATAGCTCAGTTGGTAGAGCATTGCACCGGTATCGCGGAGGTCACGGGTTCGAATCCCGTTGAAGCCCCTGATTTTTTTTTCAGGCGTCTTCTTTCCAATTGCTTAAATTGGAAAATTTACTGCGATGATCATTCTTCACTTTCATCTACAACCGCAGTACAAATGTGAATTTTTTCATAATTTATACACTTCACATATACTACACATAATACATTACTAACAGCGTCAATTAAACACCTACATGAAACAAAGCCAATAGATTGCTCTTGATCTCTTGAGAATGCTGAAGAGAAAGATATGTGAGGACCTGTACCACAGTAGGGGTCATCACAGAGGCATCTCCAGCACCTCCCCCAGAGTAATGACTTGCTGTGTACTCTTTTAATGCTGTGGACAGCAACTTGGGAATAAAAACCTGATGGAAATGAGACCTGAAAGAATAGTTTGTAAGAAATGTATTTTAAATAATATTATTAAGCAACTTTGCTAGTTGTTTGCTGATGATTATAATCATGGTGATCATGCAGAAGAATTTCATTGGTGCAGGTGTAACAATGATAATTACAATCATGATAACAATTGTAATATTTATTTAAGAAAAATTATAGTTTGACTCTCAATGAAAGTTACAATCAAGTGCAAGTTGTGTCATTATATGTATATAAATGTCAAAGAGTACACAAATTACCCAATGTGAGCTACAACCCAGTCCAGATGAGGGGAGCTGTTCATGGCTATCTGAAGCAAGCACTCCACACAAATATCAGCCTGGCCTCGCCCAACTCTAACAGCAAAAAAAGAATTACAGTTAGCAATAAAGTTAAAGAAATGACATAGCTAGGGCAACATATATTATGTTAGAATTTAGCATAATTTTCCATTACTATAGTCTAACCACGGTTACACGGCCCAATACTCCCAGGGTATCGTGGTTAAGAATTACTGTTAATGACAGTATTATTTTGCTGACATGTACATTATTAATTTTTATGTATGCGTGCAATGTGTGTTATTTTCAATGACTGAATCTACAATTGATTGTGCAAATGTGCATTTAAAATTCTTCACTGTGGCAGCCCAAGCTCAGTACTCCACTTAGCTAATAAGCTAATACAGGAAGTCCGCTCAAGATATATGTAGCATTTCATTCAGGGCCATTAGCACCGGGTAATTTGACTGGCTGCAAGAATGATTTGTCTGCCAGTGGATGGTTTGAGCATCTAGTGAAACATTTTTCTTAAAAAGCAGTTCAGTTCAAATAGTTTTGTCTGCCTGAGAAAACCACTTGCCCTCCTTCTGATAACATTCATGAAACCCTGGTTTGTCTCTGTAGTTACATGCACATACAAGTAACAAAGCAAAACTTAAAAATATTGATAAATCACAAGAAATTAATCAGCTTACAATTTTGCACTACAATGGACTGCAATATCCATTAATCTCTGAACAGCAGGAAATAACATCCACTTATGAAGACCCTCGCTGAGTGACATTGTGATATTAGAAGCTGTGATAAAGACAACAGATTTCCAGGAAAAACTGATTGAAGTGTTCTAAATTACAGTTGCACAAGATTAACAGAGGTGTTAAGTCAAGTTATTTCAGTCTCGAGCCTCACTCAGACTATTGTTGGATTCCAAAATTCTAACACCTTGAGATCTAGCTTTAAAGTTCCCACTTTAGCCATTCCCAATGAAGTGCATTCTGGGTCTGGGTTCTGAATGGTCATGACATCATTTTAGGAAGTGCCAATCCTGCTAATTCAGATCACTGTCATTTCTGCAGTAGTGGTGAGAAGTTTTTATAAAAAACAAACACACAAACTGAAGTTGGTGAAGCAATGCAGTTGCTAAACAAGCAAAATGAAAACATGAAGCTTTGAGATGTTCCTGAAGTGACATCATTCATAACCAATCTCTCATATTTATACAGCCAACTTCATTGGGAATGGCTGACGTGGTAAATTTAAAGCTTGTTTTGTGGCAAAAAAGTGTCAGAATTCATTTCTTTTGGTTTGAATACATATTATTAAGATGTTATAGAGATACCAAAAACACAAACACCCTGTTGGCTGTATGGACACCTTAACCAATAATTTTGGTCTCATGGTTTGATGGAGAAGCTATACAACTGGCATTGATTTGTAGTTGTCCCCTAATTTTGTTTCAGACAGTGACAAGTCTGCCATTTTGTTAAATTTCAAACAAAGAATTTAAAATAGAAATTGTATGCTTAGCAAGATATCAGAGCACCTAACATTCAATGACTACACACTTGACATGCCACGCTTGTCAGAGTTTTTTAGCGCATGTACCTCTTCTTCCATTATTTTTTGTAACAACTTGTCCAAGAAGATTTAAAGACCACTGCAAAGTAACAGAAAAGTATTGTTAAGTAAAATAAATGTTAATTTGTACAGTATAACTATTTAAATAGGGTAAGTCAATCCCAATTAAAGAATTAAAAATTTCATAATTATGTATAATTATAGACCCCAAAACTTCTTTTTTGGCTCTTGTAGGATTTCTATCTAGTATAATTATACAGGCATCCTAAATGTACATGAAACCTTTCACAATGATTGAAGAATATCACATCTCTGCACAGGAAATTTAAAGTTAATTTCCAGGCTGCATCAGTGGTTTGACATTCTTATTCTTGACTAGTAATCCTTGCTCAAATTATTCTTTGTATTAAACTGGTACTTTGTCAGAAATATCCATATAGAGCTGAGAAATAATACTTATCAGATACAACGTATGTAAAGACAATGAAATTATCCATAATTACATGTACATGTAAATATTACTGTACCTGGCAAATAAGTGGAGCCCAAGCAGTGGGATTATTGTCAACAAATCTGCAAACAACTTCACTGACATTCTGCAAGGCTGACATCAACTCTGGATCAAGGGCATCAGGATTGCAGCCTGTGTTTCCTGTTAAGACAATAATACAATAAATAACATAAAACATATTTCTTTCTGCAGAAAAAAATGTTGTGTGAAACTGTTTGCACTTTCTTTTGGGCCAATTGCAAGCCAAAATCACAAAATTAATAGACTAAGTCTTCCAACTGTAAATAATTTTGTCAAAAAATCTGTGGTGAGACTTCACAGAAAAATCAGCTCAAAAATAATTGTATCTCAGCAAAAATTATATCTGTGTCTTACAAAATCTGTGGTGAGATTTCACAAAAAACAACTTGAAAATTAAAACTTTGGTCCTGTGGGGAAGGGCTGTATCTCATAACAAATTGATATACATGTAATTATCATGATCATTGTATTAAATGAAATAATCTGTACGAATTTAGAACTGAATCATGCCATGAAAATATTTCCGAAATCAAGCCAATTCATTCTATGAAGTAAATGGATCAAGGCAGAAAAATGCCAAAAAAAAAACAACAACAACAATGCCAACAAAAACATAAATAACACTAATTTGGACGTGCACTTGAATCTCCTGAGAGGTGCCTCTGTAGGAATAGAAATCAAACTCACCAGATAATGCCTGTCTTTCAAACTCCACCACGTACTTCTGAACAGCTTCATGGAACACATCACACAGCTGTTCTAAGACAGCGTGTCGTGCACACGGAAGAGAATGCAATAACACAATTGCACATTGCGTCTTCTCCACATTGGATAAGATTTGACCTGATTCGTCCTTGCCACTCAAAAATGACTGCAATCGTAGCCGTAAATTCTGTTTTTTAGAAAAATGCAAGACGAAAAATAATCCATGAGTATCCAGCACCTCAGCTGTGTAACTTCAATTTAATTTACATTCAAAATGAAAAAAAGGAGCAACTAAGGAGAAAAAACATTAAGAACAGTTTCAAACAGTACTAACAACAAACAGATTCCAAAAGAGTGTTTGTCGTGCGTACAGTACCTTCGAATCTTCCACAACCTTGTCCGCCATCTTGCATCTTCTACTAGTCCCAGTCTTTTCCTTTTAAGAAGTGCTACCGCATGATAACAACGGGAAACAATAGCCCGTTCCACGCCAGTGCCCGCCAGTGCTTGCCGGTGCAGTAACAACATTTGCTGGGCTGTCGAAACTGAGCTAAAATGCAGTCTTTCACTACCATTTTCAACAACAAGATTCAATTCACATAAGATGTGACTGAACCTACAGCTGTACGATGTTTCGTTCATCGCGAGTGTTTCAAATCACTGCATTGCTTGCGTTGTCTATCGGTGCTGGAACTTTGCTTTTTCTCACAGCGCGATATTTGAAACGAAAACGCCGGGAACCATCAACTGGAAAGAGTTCTTCTTACAACGACCGTTTGAGAAGAAAGAGAACTGCTACTACAGGTAACAAATAAAACAGTAAACGGTTTAATTTATTATATTGCTTCCTGAATACATCTTTGTTAAATTGGCCATGATTTGGACCAGTCGAAAGCTGGATTGTGGTTAAGCTTGATTCGACAGAACAACCAAATTGAGACGTGAATTATTCAGTCTTAGTTTATATTTAATTGCCTTGAGTAATTTAAGCTTACGCATAAAATTAGCTTATCTTATTTTCGTTAGAAGTGCCTCTTATTTGGTAGTTAACTGTATTTACATGTGGATATTTGCGGCACTGACATTATATTTACTCGTTGGACATGAGGTCTTATTTGATGCATTACCAATATGGCGGAAAGATGAAATTTTAAATGTTCTTGAGCCTCAAGTCTTTCATCTAAGGCTGTGGAAACACCTAACTTTCTTTGCTTGATAGAAACCCATTGATTTGCCTGATGAACTGATGTACAAGATAGGGGGCAAAGTGTACATTTCAACTCAAAATGCATAAGTTCACGTTGCTCAGGGAGCTGCATGTAACAGTGAAATATTCAATCAATAAGCTTGATTATTATTCATTCAAAATATTTCCCCGTTTCTGATTGGTTAAAACCACACACATAATTTGCCATAACCAGCAGCTGTTGACCAAATTGAACCAATGAATGTCAAAAGTGCAGCCTGCTGCGAATTATTGAACTGATGACGTCAAAATGACGTCAAAAGTGTAGTCCGCTGCAGATTATTGAACTGTTGACAGAGAAAACCTGGGATGAGGTTGTGTTATTTTTGGTGAGCAGAAAAACAAAGAGCGAAATGGCGAAACTCCTTTAAGGCCTCTGTGGATAACACCCTCCTTGAAGAGAGTTCCATAGTTTTGAAGCCAAATATATCTTCAGAAACTTTATTGTAGCTACATGGCTTGAAATATGTACCAAAGACTAACAATGCCAATGTATCTTGGCTTTCAACTGTTTTAGACACACTACTGCATGCAGCTATCTTTTATTTGTGAGCATGCATCCATGCTTGTACTGCATCCAAGTGAACCAATTTGGAATAATAATTATAAATGCTTACCAGTCGTTTCATACTCATGGACGTTTCGTACCCAGGCTCAGACGTTTCGTACCCAGGCTCAGACGTTTCGTACCCACTTTCGGTCAGTTCCTACTCAACCCTCTGGTCGATTCGTACCCAACAAATTCTGACACAAAATGTTTTAAGACAAACAAACATTTATTTCACTTACCTAGTAATTGCAAAAAGCTTTTTTCTAATAAAACAAACATTGAAAAGTTATCTTTTAGTTATTACTCTTGAAAAAAAAATCGTGACCTACGATCCTGATACATTTTTCCCATCATCATGGAGCGCCTGCGACTAAACGTACTTATTCTACTTAGTGATAAATAATAACCCCATTGTAGATGTAACCAATGTCTAGTTCAGTTCAGTGCATCACTGGCCTGTTGATATTTGCACATCCTTTGAGCAGTAGCCTGTGTACAGCCGTCCCTCCCCTCAGCTGCTTCAGTGACTTCTCCTTCTTGTTGAAGGCCTCCCAGAGTGCTAAGAGCTGCCTCTGCACTTCACGGTAGTCAAGAAACTCGCAGGTATAAACAATAGAAAAGTAAATGGCAGTTATCTTTTGCTGGCCACTAACATAAGCATAAACTGCAAGCAACTTTACTTAGAATCCCAATATTTCGACTGTGAATTGCGATTTTCTCACAGGTATATTAAAAGTATCTTTATTTGCATCTTAATCATTTTAAGACGTTTCGCAAGCAAAACCTTCAAAGACATTTTATCGGCGGACCCATAAACCAAAAGGATCGAAATTCTGAACATTTCGTTAGTTAATGCTAATGTTGTTTACTGTCATTGTTGCAATATTCTAATTTAATACTTTTGAAATAAAAGAGAAAAAATCACACTTATCTTGGGCTCGATAATAATTAGCTGCTATTGTCAAGAAACTTGCGGGCCAATGACACTTTTATTGTTAAGTTCAACAATATAATATAACAAATAAGATCACACATGTACCTTGCACATGCGGGAGCTGCATCTTTAAATGGTTTTAACAAGTTTCTCACTCAAAAACTTCAAAAACTTTATGTGACAATTTGCTGGGTACAAATCAACCAGAGGGTTGGGTAAGAACTGACCGAAAGTGGGTACGAAATGTCTGAGCCTGGGTACGAAACGTCCATGGGTACGAAATGACTGGATACCTTATAAATGAAGAGACTGCACAATGGAACTTTCTCTAGGCCTGTAAGACTGAACCACCTTTATGTCCATTGACTGTCAGGCAGAGTGCACATACAGGACTTTAATTAAAGTCCAGTGGCAATGCTGTCTACAGATACTGGTCAATGAGCCTGATCAACTTTTGTACATGTAGGAAGACCACTTGATTATAGGTCTCCATTAATTAAAACAGTGTTGTCATAAGTGTAGTAGGATTCATAGAATCAGTTTAATACTAACCTTACTTTATTGTTTGAACTGGTGACAGGGAGTTCAAGAGCTCCTGTCAATGATTCGTCCAGACCTCTTGTCAAAGTGGCAAGTTTAGATCACGACCTTGTGTTGCGACGCCATGCCGCAGGTCTTAGATCTCAACACAGCAACATGGATGACACCATTGTTGTGAATGGTAAATGCTTCATTATATGTATGTCAATTTCATACAAGTCAAAACCCTACAGTCTTGAGTCAAAGCTTACATGTGTTTGCCAGCTTGGCAGAAACTTATTTATATGCGATGATGAAAAATTCATCAGCTACTTACAAACATGTAGTATTACAGCTGTAGCTACATGTCGCTTTAAGTTTTTGTTTTCAAGTTCAGATGCTAATAATGGTTTGAAATTGGTGAAAGTAATGACAATACCAAGTAATTATTATGTCTGACTTTCCAATATAATTATTAGTTGTACATATATCATGTTAAAATACATGTATTCTTTATAGCCATTGACATTTTTTGTTCTCCCTTTCTTTAATGAAATATAATTATACAGAGATTTGACATCAGTGTCCATTTTAACTAAAGACTGACACAAAATGTACTGTATAATGTACAATTAATTATAATTGCCACATTCCCATAGATTAAGGGGGTGCTGTTTGCCTCCCCCCTGCCACCTCCCTCACCCCTAAAGGGACTAGTGTACACTAATGTGACCAGACTACCAACTCAGCCTCTTCATTGCACACAATCCCATTAACAATATTAGTGACTGGTACAACTTACTATATAACTAGATTTTATTTAATGTTAGATGGAAGAATCTCTGAAGACAGTGCTGTTGACTTGGGAGATGTAATTACCGATGAAGATGAAATTATTGAAGAACTAATCAAGAGAGGTATGTGTATACCTACAGCATACCTGGTAATAACTCAAAAAGCTGGAATATATGCACCCTTTGTACAAAATGATAAATCATGTATTGGCTGTTAGTAAAGTTTATACAACTGTATTTGGTTATACTGGTAATAAGGTTTTATCACAAAGCCTATAAAGAACCTGCTTGGGCATTAAGGACTGTACATTATTCATATATGAAAAACAAAATTGAGAGTATATTGAGTCTTTTTGTTTACTGCAACTTACTGACTTCAGGAATGTTTTCACAGGTGCAGAAAGCTTTGAAATGGCATTAGAACATTGGTATGAAGCTGCAGAATATGTCATGGCTCAGAAAAGAGAAATTGTCTCTCCAGGGGAGGACTCATTTTTCAATTATGAAGCAGATGAAAAACTTAATGCTCTGATCAGTGGCTCCAGAAAACTGCGTAAGGTCATTGAACATTACAACCTGATGGAGACACCCCTGCCACGCACACCAAGCAACATGCTGACGTGGATTGATGATGAAAGTTTACAGGAGCAGTTACAGCTGGAACTGAGTAGAGACCAGGACCATGAGAACTCTTCTGATACAGAATCTTTTGTCTCTGCATCTGATAATGCACAATTGGAGGTACATGATTGTACATGAACACTGTATATTTTAATTTTCATACTTCTACATGTATAAACCCTGTGATCTGTTGTTACTGTAGTAACTTTACATGCACTGACCTATAATACCAATAGGAGCTGTAATTTGTTTTCATTGTTTATTATGGCAGTATGATGATATAACAGAAGAGAGACTTGTCAGTGAATCCCAGCGACTAAAGGTGTTCAGAGAAGCTGTGCTCCGTACTGCTGGCAGTCACAGGTGCAAACAGGACTTGGATTGTACTACTTGTTAACTTTAAGAAAAAATCATTTTAGGTGTAGTGGTTAAAATGTGGTAATAACAATACTTGTATTTTTTGCATAAATATTCAGAGTTTAACAAACTGCTAAATTCAAGTTCCCTTTGTATTCCTCTCTATGTAGTCACCTGGAGTTTTATGTATCTGGCCTGCAGTATTACATTCGCCATGGAATTCGTTGCCGAAAGATGAGGTGAGGGAACCCTCTTTAATTTGGAAAGTGCACATTTTGTTTTGATGTGGACAGTATATGCATGATATTTTTGTTTAATGATGTATTTTATTAATGTTGCATGCAGTAACTTACTGCTCACATTTTCTCAGTGTATATTCTGTAACAGTCTGTTTTTCCCCCAAGGACGACCGAGGTGGTATGTGAAAGTGACATGGAATTCCTTGCCAAAGTACATTGTGTGCGGCAGGCATCAGAGGTTTGAAACACACATGTACTTGATAGTTTATTCATTTGTCGTGTGTTCCATTTTAAATGCTTGTGGAACATTGTATATGTCATTATTCTTGAAACATTTTCTGAATTTATTGCTATTCAAGCAGGGCGTTGTTTATGATTTTTGAAAACCTTGTTAACATCTTAGTTCTAGAGACTGCATTGTTTACCATTTGCACTGTCTAGTGCTCTCAGTTACGTCAGTACAGTTCCATCTTGACTTTATGTAATAATGCCATTGTGGATGACACAGACAACTCATGTGTGCATGTCTGTGATCTCTATAAGTCACATGCGGATAGTCAGCAGATAACCTGCATGTACACGTACAGTGTATGTAGGGAAAGAAACCACAAGACTCTGTTTAAAGAAACCCACGGTTATTAAAGAGTCTCTGTAAGTTCCACATGTGTTTTAAATGTAATGAGAAGGGATTTTACGGCAGGTAAAATGTGAAGCAGATTTCTTATCTCTTTTAATTATAGATGGTGTTTTCATCATCTGAAATACGTCAGTGGTTTATTGACAGTGGAAGGCAAGCTGTGTCTGCTGTCATTGAAAGTGCAGGCAAGGTACATAAAATCTTAGAAAATCCCTAGAAGGGTTCTTGCACCTAGCTGTAATGAACAAATTAACATACATGTGCATGTATTATACTTTACAGCTCCTCTTTTGAGATTTGACACTGCTCTTTTTTTCTGCTCTTCTCACATATGTAAATAAAAATGCTTCAATAGAAAACTTTCAGTCATCTGGAATGTATTTTTTCCACTTGTATATGTACACTTAGAAATCAAGCAAAAGCTGAGATCTTAGAAAATGATCAGTATATGTTTTTCATCATTCTGTGCAGGACCCAACTGATTTCCAAGCAGCATTTGATGAACTTGTAGACTACACATCATCAGCAGAGAACTGGAAGCAAATAAAGGACGAACTTACTGATAGAGGGGTTAGCATTAGCTTTGTTATAATTTTATTGTATCTTTTAGTGGAAATATGTCAAATGATCTTTTTTCACAAAGGAATGTGAGGGACAGGATCCAATAAATTATTTTTAAAAGTATAAAAGAAGAACCTTGAACATTTCCTTCTTGTCCTGTCTTTTTTGCTCACTCAGTCAATATTTCTTCTTATTATTCATTCAAAATATTTCTCCGTTTCTGATTGGTTAAATCCACATGCATAATTCACCATAACCAGCTGCTGTTGACCAAATATTGAACCAATGACGTCAAAAGTGCAGCCCGCTGCAAATTATTGAACTGATGATGTCAAAATGACGTCAGAAGTGCAGCCCGCTGCAGATTTATTGAACCGTTAACCGAGAAAACCTGGGGACAAGGTTGTATTATATTTGGCGAGCGGAAAAACAAAGAGCGAAATGGCCAAACTCCTTTAAGAACGAGGAAATAATTGGAATGAATAATAAAGCAATTATTCAATTTGGCTTTCGTAAGATATGAAGAATCTTGCAGATCTCAGAGGGTGTTATCCACCTTGGCCTTCGGCCTCTGGGGATAACATCCTCCTTAATCTGCAGAATTCTTCATATCCTACTCAGCCTCATTCAATAATTGCTAAATATTTGGGCAGCATAGGTGCGGGGACCCAACATCATAATTGGGTTGAGTTTGTTGTCACTTGACAAGCTTTCCCAGAGGATTTTTCTTTAGATTAACATGTTTTGTCCCTCTTCAAGCCAACACTTTTCAAATTCCTATTCGTTCTGGAAACAGTGGATGTTTAGACTATAAAATTCCCTTGAGTTATGGAAAGACTACTTGTGGTACTACATATGTATGTATGACCAAAGTGATACCCTACATGGCTGTTTTCTTTGCCTTCAGCTGATTGACCTGTCATTCTATGATGTAGTGCTGGACTTTGTGCTGTTAGATGCATTTGATGACTTAGCCACCCCACCCTACTCAGTAGCCACTGCTGTTCAAAACAGGTGGCTGTCAGCACGCATCAAGGAGACTGTAAGTGATAGCCTGTTCCTGCTGCATCCCATATGTTAATGTCATATGTGTTTGAGTGTTTGATGAGTTATGTGTTCATCTCTTCACGTGAAATCTAACTGTGTCATCAGGGTTAAATGCTATAAAGTGATGCTTCAAAAGAAACTCTGTCATGACAAGCCGATAATACATGTACTGTATCTGTAATATCTGTCTTTTATTTTCATTGGGAACTTGCATTTTGGTTGTCGTTGTCCTCATGTATAGGCTCTTCATTGTCTTTTGAGTTTCCAGTTTCAGTTAATTCACACTTATTCATGAATAATATTAATTTACAAGAATAGAAAGAAACAAAGAAAGGTAAAAACAAAGGAAAGCTAGCTTACATGTACATTAGGCATTAATTTGAAATAGTGGCCAAAGAGCAGAGCTTTTGAGTTGGACACTACCACAGCGCAGTTACCAGTGAGAGGCAGTTACTGAAGTTTTGAGTTTCTATTAATTAGTGTAAAATGAAATCAGCATGGCTTTTCCACTGTGATATGTGGTATATGATACAGTACTTGTACAGTCATGCTGCCTTGTTGTCTATAGGCTCTTACCACAGCTATCTGGGGAGTCCTAAAGGCCAAGTCTTCTTATCTTCAGGTTAGCATGTTAATAATACAATAACAACGATAACGGTTTAGCTACTTATTTGTTGTTCTTGTGGTACAATATAAATATTTCCTGCCCCTAAACTTTCCTTGCAAAGGGCCTGCTGACAGTCTAGACCTTTGAGTGCACTGATAGAGACATTTCATTGTAGATCTGTTACAGTTGTAGCTCCGTGTTTGTTTATTTTTCAATTGTCCCCAATTTGAACAACAGGGCTAAATACATTTGACACTTCAAGTTATGTATCAGTTTTTATTTTTAGGTTATGCTTTTTTTAAATTCCATCCTATTTTTAATTAAGTGGAGCAACAACCAGGCTGACTTTATGTAGCAATATTTAGCTGACCCCTAAAGGATGCTGTTTTTTTCTGTTTTTTTTTTTTTTTTTTTTACACAAAGTAAGTACATACATGTATTGCAGATTTCACATGTTTTTTTAGTTGATATAAACTTATAATGTAGTAATGTAAAGGTGTGTTTCATGTGCAGGACCCGTACGGCTTCATGGCACATTTCTATGTAGTGGCACAATACGTGTCACCAGTTCTTGCTTGGGGCTTCTTAGGATCAGATGAACATTTGAAAGAAGTCTGTGAATATTTCAAGGTATGTGCAGTGCATAATCGTGCATATATTATAGTTAAGCTGTACTTTATTTGTCGTCGCTGATAGCCTAGTGTATTTAGTTTGCTTCATCGTCATGCATCTCGCACTCCAGTGTTTTGTCATTCAAAGAAAAAAGCTTGAAATGAGAGAAGTAAACGAGAAAGGAAATCCCTCATTTTTCCCTTTCCCAGTCTTCTGTCCTCTCGTCTTTTGTTGTAATCTATGTGATGTTATTGTGTTAGTGACACGTGTTCATTGAGACTACCTTGCACGAGTTTTATCTGTGAATTGTTTCAAGAGCAAACTCAAATTTCTAAAGTGTTTGCAGCTTTCCCATACTAGTATGTATGTAGCCGTTATATCGCGGGTTTCTGTTTTTTTTTCTATTCATCAGAGTCACATCCTGAGTTTCATCAGAGATATCTTTGACTTCAACACCTCAGATTATTCATCAATTGAAAGCTTGTGTGACTCGATTGTCAAATTAGCAAAAGGAAGGAGCGAACAGCTGTTAAGAAGCCATAGTTATGAGACAGACAAGCCGCAAACAACATCTTCCTTTGATGAGACGCTGACTTTGACAAGTCAAGAACTGCAGCAAGTTGGACAGTCGTAAAGAGAGACAATGTGGATTATTTTGCTTCAATTTTTATTGTATATAAAAACAGTGCACATAAGGCCGATATTTACCGTTAAAATTAATATTTGTAATTATCGTTAGGGCCTTGGGAATGCGGTAGCCGTAAGCACTTCTGAAAGAAGTACAGTTTAAAGTTCTTTCCACACAGCGAGATAATGTATTTAGTGCTGCAGAGTTCACGGGTTGTTTAATGATTATCAAATCCTTATTTATATTTTAAGGTCGTCTTTTGGCAGTTTCGCGAGGAAAAGCCAAGTTAGGGATAAATTTAAAAATATTAACGAGCATTTCTTATTTCAGGGGGTTAAAAAAAAAACGTTGAGATATAACTGTTCCCTAACTCTGTGTTTTAGTTCATAGTTGATATCTTTAGTTCAATTCTCTTCAGATAAGTTTTGTGTATTTAAGCGGGTTTTGACTACACTGTATGGGATTTCCACCGGCTTGTTCTGTATTAAAGAAAGTTCACAAGACTTTACGATTGTTTTAATTTTTTGATCTAAAACTTGCTGCAAGTTTCTCTCAACTGAATACTGGGCTAGATGAGTCGTCGTTGATGAAGCTGTAGGTGTTAAAGAACCTTTGAAGTAAAAAATAGTTGGTGCTAATTTGAAAGGTTTTTCAGAGTGACGCTGCAGTGCTAAATGATGCTCATGGCAAGTGGTAAGTTCTCTCCAGCTCACTTTGTTTTCCACTCGAGCTCTGTGAAGTTTTTAAGGATGTGGTGGTTGCAAATGCTGTGAAAAAAGAGACAATGAAAATACCTTTGACACCCAACGCGGAAATCAGAAACAACGAAAACACAAGCAGTTTGCCCATAACATGTTTGCCATAACATATCGCGAAAACATAACGGACTGAATCGTTTCCCAGCTTCGGGAACACGCGTGAAAAACGCAGTGCGCATGCGTGCCTTCCCTGCTTCCGGCGCGAATTTGCCATTGAAATTATACGCGATATCAAAACAAACTAGATTCCGGCCGCGAAATTCAAAAAAGTAAGCTCCACACACAAAAGATAAGCTTAGAATTTCACGAACACAAAGTTTATTAATTGCTTTAGTTTCTCTCTTTTGCACCACATACTTTCCTCCTTGCACCAAAGGCGAAAATCATGTTTGAAAGTCCACGCTCGCTTTTGTTTCATTCTGAAGTCGAACATAAACACTGAGAACGGTGATGCACGAATTTGTCTAAATGAGCGGCTTGCACGATCGCCGCGAACTTTCTAGAAATCCTTGCTCCAGTACCTGGAGGTTTATCGCTTCCTGCTTTGAAGTTTTGGATGCTAATAAAGTTCGATTTTAGCTCAAAAAAAGGTGTTCTTGTTGTGAAGTTCGCATTCGCAACAACAATATTGAAAATAGAGACCTTGCGCATGCGCAGACGTTTTGCACGCGTGTTAGCTTCGGGTTGACTACAAGCAGTCGGTTTTAGTCCCTAAAATCCTCTGCGCGTCCACTGACAAGTTGAAATTATTCAAGTTAGGGAACGAAAGGAGGAGAGGATCAGGTCTTGCGCATTCGCGTGGCATCGGTTAGGACTGAAAAGAAAGAGACTGTTCGCAATTCGGAAGATTTTCAGGTTTTTGCCGGTGACTTGCGTTGCACGTCTAATAAAAGATTTCTTTCACCCGCAGTGTTTCGGTTGCTATTATTATCATTACATTTCACCTGGAGTATTTGCTGTTGTTTCTTTGCCTTGGCATCTTGTTCACAGAACAACTTGCTGTCAATGACGCAATACTTGTCACCAGTCTTCAAGAGCCGCTTGCAAGCACTACAGACAAAGCAGGTATCGTGATACACATCCTGACCTGAGCGTAAAACCATGGCTTTAGCAGGAATTTGTTTGGCACAAGCAGTGCATACTCCGTATAACCTGCAACAGTTTCATAGCGTAATATAAGCATTCAAATCCCTTTTTTCCCTTTTTTATGTCTCATTGCTCGAAGCAAACCCACTAATAAGTTAATAAGCGTCTGTACGGAAAATATCCTCCCTGACTTCGAGGGAAAATACGCAGATTTTATATGCAAACGTTATCTCTTCTGGGAAGAACTCGGAAGGAATCCTGAGGAACACCTTTTTTGGCCGGGAGCACCGGGTGTCCCAGAATTTGACAGACATTTGACTATAATATTTAATACTAACACTGATAAAGTCTTCGAATGGCGTGGCTGTAAAGTAACCATCGTTTGAGCTCAGATACTGAAACCGGGACTTTTTCAATCGTCGTTGTCAGAGTGTTCTGGTCGTCGTACCCTCTACACAAATCGTGTAAGTTTCGTTCTTTTTTCGGTTAGTTTTTCCCTGCCTTATTTATAGTTCGTTTCCTGTTCTTTATGTTTGGCCTGTTTTTATTTGTTTCAGCGATTCGCAAGTTCAAGTGCAGGAAACCGAAAGTGTGGAATTCAAATCTATTGTATTGCATTGTATTGTAGTCTGTTCGATTGCAACACAGAAAGTTCATTTTCTCAGACGCCGCCAAGTCTCCGAAAGATAGCACGAAGGAAATCACCTCTACAGTAGAAAATGTGGGCAACTTCTCAAACAAAACAATATGTTTTTAAGCGTCACCTGTGACATTTTGCTTAACTGCAAAGTACATGCGAAGCAAAGCTCAATTCGTAATCTACAAGTAGCGCTTTTCACAGATGACATTTCTTCAGATAACAGCAAAATAAGTTTTTCTGTTTTTGAAAACTTAAAAAAAACTAATATAAAACGAATGAGTTAACTAATTATACCAAGTGCCGCTGTAAATAGCACTACTGTTTCAATTATGGAACTGTAATATAAACAAACAACAAATTTAGTGAACAGTGAATATCACCTGGGAAAACTGAACAGTTGACTATTTACAGCTGAGCACAGTGAAAAATTTTAACTTGGAACTTAATCCTGTCACAGATCTATCGTGGCAAGATGGAGTCATGGAGAGCTTGAAAGAGGGACCTCCAGAGTTCAAATTCAGCGTCCTAAGTCGCTCTGCCGAGTCGCCCCTAAATGCATATGTATCGATCAAAATAATAAAAAAGTGTGAAATCGACCGCAGTTTTAGTTCATGATGTTGGTAGTTAACGCGGATCAATTTTATACACAATGTTGGTTGTTCTTGATTGACTTTCTGCAAACATCACAAGTTCCTGGGGTTGAGGTTTTTCTTTGCGCTAAAAGTGGTTCTATAAGACGCTTTCCAGACTGTACTCGAATCACTTTTTCTTTTTAGAAAATTACATTGTGTCTTTGAAGACACCACTTGTACGGCTGTCGACAATGATTTTCAAACTGACTCTCAGAAAAACTTAAATAGTTACCTGATGTAATCATTTTTGCATAATATGGAGGTTCCTTTAACAAAACACGACTTGCCGACTTGATCCAGAACCACTCCGCACTGAGAACACTTCAAGCAATTCGCATGCCAGTACTTCTCCACTGCAAGCAGCAGATACCGCTCCCTTATTTCTCCTTTACATCCTGCACAAGTCTTAGCATAACTCAGTTTAGAGCCGCTCATCCTCACAGCTGGTACTGTTCAAGTAATGTACGCAGTTAATATTGTTCAGTTGAAAACACTCAAGAGACTAAATTTGCCTGAAATTATTTATCTGACGAGTGAGACATTACAAGCACGTGAAACAGACTTAAAAAACAACCAAATCGACGAAAAAAATTACAACTATAAACAAACAAAAAGGTGTCTCTTTGGAATGAGTGATAAGCTCGAGTGATGCGCTCATTGTCTTAGTTCAATTTTACTTTTACTTTTCGTTAGAAAATACCGTGAGAATCAAGTCTGTCACATTGCTGTAGATATTTTTCTTCTTGATACCATAAAGATAAGAATAATTTAAATTACGACATATTTTAAAAGGAATCAGTAAGTAATAGCCACAACAAATTCGTGCAAGAGTGTCTGATTGGAAGGTATTCTGTAACCAGAGAAAGTCGTTGCGGCTTTCCGTGAAGCAAAGGCTAAAGGTTCAAGGCAGTGCGTGCGAAACAGAGAACTTCTCAAACTCGAGAACATTCTCGTCCCGAGAGGCTACACCCCTTTTTAGTCAGCTCCAAGAACTACGACTTCTGGGAAGGTCTAACACAGGAAGCCCTCGATTGACGGACTTCCCATTATTCTGCGCATGCTCAGAGTCAAGTATGACAAAACTGATTGGCTGAGAGCACGAAACGAATTCTCTGCGCATGTTTAGAAAATTGGACCCGGCTGGAGGTCGCTATTCTTGGTGCTGACCAAAAGGGGCGCGGCCTCTGGGGATGAGAATGACTCGAGAAAATAAAATCCCACATGGCGTCATTAATAATTATCACAAGATGAAGAGGAACGAAGACCAAAGTATATACATGCATACACGTATGGATATATTTTTGTTAGCTCTGCTAAAGACAAGTGGACACATAATGAACATTTACGTTTACTTTCGTTGCAAATTAGCCATGAATTGAAAAACAAAAACAATTAAGCTCAGACTGTTTGAAACTAAAACAAAAAAAGAGAATACCAACAGAGCTTATGACAAACATATCACTACAGCCAATAACAAAATGGTATTTATTTCTTCCCTCGTGGTCAGCGGCTGACTATAATACTCTTCATACATTAGTTAGTCGTTAACATTTCCAGAGAATAGTTCTAACAGCAACCGGCATTTCAGCTACGAAAATAGTTCCATAAAGTTTCCCTTTCAAGTAGTACAATTGACCAAAATCAAAACATTTACAAATTAAAGTAAGAGTAATAATACAGAGTCTCATCACAGGCATCACGGAAGAAATTTAATTCATTAATCAACCCTTCGTGGAAAATGAGAAGCGACTTCTCTTTATCTTCTGGAGTGAAGAAGAAGTCAACAAACTTCTCCAACCTGCTTTTGTCGTTTGTGTCAGGCTTGTTGTCTTCAAACCAGCCATAATACGGGTTCTTCTCGTCAACTGAATCAATGAGCTCACCGGCGATCCAAGGCCAGAGCATGGTGCATGGTAACATGGCTATGCATAGGAACCTGGCATCTTGCCGGCTCAGAGCAGACTCGTAGCCTACATACATCTCAGCTGCTGGTCCCATCACCACGCTGTCAGTATTCTTAAGTCGCCAGGTTTTAACAAACTCTTGGTTGTAGCTCTTGTACGACTCCGACTGCACCCTGTAAAGCAAAGAAAATTCAGGTTTTCCTTGTACTTGCATCTGTTGAGCAGCGTAGTCAAATGCTCCCACTGCATTGAAGCAGTAGGCAGCGTCTTGCACCATGTAACCACCATAGTCATCTGGATCAAGAGTTCCTGTAGCCATGCCTTGAATAAACTTGCTCTCTTTGGCAGCATTTCGGATTTTAATACTTGTCTCATTGTTGAACAAGTCTTGACTGAAGGAGCTTCGTCCGGGGAAAGATTCGTCTTGTGGTAAGACGTTGAAGTTAAACTTGATCTTCCTCGGACTTTTAAGGTTTCGTCTACTTCTTTCTAAAAAGTAGAAAAGAATACAAGGTCCGTAAAAGAAATGTGACGAAAATTGATAACAGTGGTTCTGTGACTGAAACTTCCTCATATCTAAGAGAATGTTCATAGCACTCAATTGTACATTAATTCAATTGTTGGCCTGAATGAAGCTGTTACGTATTTCCTTAAAGAAATGGATTAAATCATCGGAGACCAAATTGGTATTGGAAAAAATTCTTGCAAGATCTGAGAAAGGTAAATCCAAGAATGCAACCGTGCAGATGACATTATCGGCAGATAACGACGTTAAAAGCTGAGATCCAGGATGTCTGCCTGTTAGTCAGTCTGTCAGTCTGTCAGTCTGTCAGTCTGTCAGTCTGTCAGTCTGTCAGTCTGTCAGTCTGTCAGTCTGTCAGTCTGTCAGTCTGTCAGTCTGTCAGTCTGTCAGTCTGTCAGTCTGTCAGTCTGTCAGTCTGTCAGTCTGTCAGTCTGTCAGTCTGTCAGTCTGTCAGTCTGTCAGTCTGTCAGTCTGTCAGTCTGTCAGTCTGTCAGTCTGTCAGTCTGTCAGTCTGTCAGTCTGTCAGTCTGTCAGTCTGTCAGTCTGTCAGTCTGTCAGTCTGTCAGTCTGTCAGTCTGTCAGTCTGTCAGTCTGTCAGTCTGTCAGTCTGTCAGTCTGTCAGTCTGTCAGTCTGTCAGTCTGTCAGTCTGTCAGTCTGTCAGTCTGTCAGTCTGTCAGTCTGTCAGTCTGTCAGTCTGTCAGTCTGTCAGTCAGTCAGTCAGTCAGTCAGTCAGTCAGTCAGTCTGTCAGTCAGTCTGTCTGTCTGTCTGACTGTCTGTGTAGTCTGCTTTATTTACTTTTTCAGTCCATTTGAAACGCGAGGCATTAGGAGGACAGAAACTAGTAACCTTGGATAGAGTGTTTGCACGTGACGTAACCAAATTCTCAAATCCAAAACTAAAGAGCCACTAAAGGTTTTATCCTCATCAGGCATACAAGCGTGTAGATGACATTATCGGCAGATAACGACGTTAAAAGCTGAGATCCAGGACGGCTGCCTGTCAGTCAGTCAGTCAGTCAGTCAGTCTGTCAGTCAGTCAGTCAGTCAGTCAGTCAGTCTGTCTGTCTGTCTGTCTGTCAGTCTGTCTGTCTGTCTGTCAGTCTGTCAGTCTGTCAGTCTGTCAGTCTGTCAGTCTGTCAGTCTGTCAGTCTGACAGTCTGTCTGTCTGTCTGACTGTCTGTAAAGTCTGCTTTATTTGATTTTTCGGTCCATTTTGAAACGCGAGGCATTAGGAGGACAGTGTCGACCAACAAATACGTTTTCGCTACCGTCAATCAAATGTTCGGCGGCTCTTCCAGCCTCCGACTACTGCCGAGTACTGTTTCGTCGTATGAACTGTGCACAACGATTTGATTACCGCGCCCTCGGCAGTAGTCGGAAGCTGGGAGGAACTGCCGAACATTTGATTGACTGTAGCGAAAAACGCGTTTAGAGTCCGCATGTTATTGAAAGGCGCAGTAACCCCAATATCATTTGACTTGTTGTTTTTATTGCCATGCAATGTATCGGTAACTGATCACGCAAAAAACGGATCTCGTAGCATCTCTGGTCTCTCAGCGAGTTTCGAATATTTGTCACGGCCAATGGACCAAGCGTGACTGTAAAGGAGAAATTAGCATCAACCTAGATAACTACTAACCTCTGATACGACTCATTGCAGCAGTTTTGTTATGCCAAAAATCGGAATCAACTGAAAGAGAATAAAGGACACTTGAAATGATAAAACACATGCCTTTTTGAAATCGTGAATTGAATCATGCTCACTGCCTTGGCTTGTCACTCACCGATGGGTGTGACCGATTGAACAGTGAGCATAAAGATATTGAAATGCATGAACAACGCCATGGTTTCAGGAGTCATGTAATTCTTGATTTGAGGGAAAGCGGTTGGAATCCTAACTTTGTCAAACGAGGTGAAGCATCGTAATATTTTAGGGCCTCGGGTGTGTCAGTCGGTTTTCACAGGGTAGACAGGGCTCTTGTTTTTCGTAAGTCAAACGAGTTAATGTATCATAAGTGAATGTTAATAAGTCCATAGGTTAGCCTCAATATATTTATATACATGCGGTGACGCACAACATAGCCCGAGTAGCGTTCAGGTTAGTCTGAAGGACCCTGAAGAAAGTGTGAATAATAGCATGTTAGCCCAGTTACGGTTAACGTTTGGTAATGGCGATGCTTATAAAAAATACAAATAAGCTCACTGACTGGTTGCTAATCTGTTTCATTACACTTGTCTCTATCCGAGGTCAATTTCCATTAAAAAAGAGTAGTACAAATAAAATTCATTTTCACGTCTGTATATAGGTTTAATCCATCAATTTAAAATATAGTTTCTTCACTTACCACGAGGTGTTATCCGTCCCTGTACTCCGATATGTCTTGTGCAATTCAGGCTGAATTTTTTAACCTTTTAGCGTCCACTTTAGCCATCTAAATATATTAAGAACAGTGGTAGTCATGCACACGAAAGTGACGTCACTTCACTTAATAAGCGACCAGGAGTCACGCAACAGGGCTTTTTATCTTGCCTTGTTACTATGAAATTTTCGCCGCACGTTTATTTCCAAATTTATGGTGCGCATATTTCGCGACACTTAAATTCCGCGATTTCGTGGAAACTTTGTATTTTGAATCTCTTTGACCTAGCGTTTTCGAGTGAAACACAATTTATATCCTAAGCAATGTTACTTAAACGTGTCCTTGAATTAAGTAAACCGACTTTATGAGAGGTTCAAATTAACGTCAAAAGAAAAACGCTACGCGTCGCGAAAATGTAATGGTAATAATCGGTATTATCCAACTGCACCTCGTAGAGTACAAATAACGACCAAAACGAGTACAAATATCACGCGGTATTTGTACTTCAGAGCACCGGTTAGACAGGTTTGTTTGCTGTCGACCAATCAGTTAGCTGGATTTCCCGCGCCAATTCCATTCCGCTTCGCATACTTCTGTTACGCATTCCCCGTAAATAAATATCCGCGAAATTCGCCTGCACAGACATAAAGATTAGGCATGTTGGATAATAAATCTCTTATTTAACGTTGTTTTGTGTAGTATCGCTGAGAATTTTTACTCGTTTTTATTTTGACTCGCTCTACGGGCTCGTCAAAATACGGCACAACTCGTAAAAATACTCAGCGATAGCTCACAACAAAACGTCTAGTAAGTGTGTATTATAAAATTACTCGACGGTTAACGCAAAAACGGCGTGCCTCGCATTCAGCAGGGAAAGAGTTGCACAACATTTCTGTAAAATAAAAATGCACAAACCTTGCCGGTTTGTTTTCGGGATTAGCAGTTCCATTCAAATTAATTCATAAGATTTCTGCCTATTATCCATTTGACGTGGACTGGGTACATCATGTTTATTGCTGATGTTGTAATCTTCTACACTTTTACTCGATATTTTGTTATACAAGTCGATTCAGTAAAAATGCATGCTCTTTTCCGCATCCAAGTCGAAAGTTTAATTTGAGAAGTTTTAAAACAAATATACAAGCCAGTAGAGTTAACAAAATTACAGCTAATGTACATATCACAATATTCGAGCTTTACCAGATTTTTTTTTATTTTCACTAATCGTTACATATTTTGACTAATCATAACAGACTGACCAATCATGCAGTCCTTTCGCCCCGCCTTCTCTGGTTTGACAAGGAGAAATATTACAATGTTTTATTTACTTAACGGCATTTTATTTGGGAACGATCCACCCAGCTGCCAGCCGTTAAAACAAAGAGTTCTTTTCTTTTGTCCTGGGTACCTTTGAAATACAAAAGGTCTCTTTTTTGCTGTTCGTAAACTATGACGATGCTTAAAAATGATTTTAAATGTTGACTCAGGTTGTGTTTTTCATGCATTACCATGACTTCACTGGACGTGATTTCATTTCATTTAAATTCTCAGCGAAAACTTCCCCGCTTATCACGTCCTCTATGTACTATACGTGCTGTTACAGAAACACAAATAATATATAAATTAGCGCATGCACGCAACAGCTAAGACATACAATGCTAGGTTAAATGTTTTCCTGGAGGTTTCAAATTATATGTGAAATTACAAGCTGCACGTTTGCTCAATGTACTATCTCTAGCAACTTTTGGGCTCAAATTACTCATTTGTATGTAACTGACGTCGATTATCACAGGAGAAACCCGTGTGACTCTCACAGAATCCTCCCGACACAGACAACGACGAAGATTTTTTCTAAAATTTGCATCACAGAACGCATAAATAAATGGGTAAAAAATTGAGCTTGTCAGGGAGATACAATCAAACAAAGGTCTTAAAGGTAGCTTCTGATAAGTTATCCTACCCTTTTCAGTGGGATAAGATGCACATATATCGAGAATCATTATTGGGCCCCAGCTAATAAGAAAACTAAAAACTACCAGGACAAGCATCTGAGTTGCTTTTAGCTTGGTCTTTGCACAGCTACTACTGTTCATGCTGTTGTTCATCTTTGTCCTTTTCCACAGAAAGACAGTTATCTTGGTGTAGGCAAATGTGATCACAATTAGAGGAACCACAAATGCGAACACAAAATATACCGTGAAGGCAACCTTCCGCTCCAGTGAATCCGGTCTCCCAGGAGTGCAGTGTCTATGGAACGGGGAATCTGGACTAACTGCTGTATCGTTGCTGGTCAAGTTTGATGAAGAGTTTGAAGGAAAATACAGTTGAGCGCGAAGTTTTATGCGAGGAGAGAGTGAAGCGCTGACAATAAAGCCCGAGCAAATCACCAGAGCATAAAACCAGATGAAAATTACAATGAGATATTTCCTGGTCTTAAGTGTCAGGGCACGGAGAGGAAATAAAATGTGGACGTAGCGATCGATGGCAATTCCTGTGAGAAGCACAAAAGTTACCGCGGCACATGTAAAATGTGAGAAAATAACCAGTTGGCAATGAACTGTGCTGGAAGGGTCCAAGTTCTCGTGGTGCTTCAGTGTCCGTCGAAGGAAAGTTATTGATCTGAACACAAGATCCGCGATGGACAAATGGAGGATAAAAAAGTTGGATAGTTTTGTGGGCGATCGGCCAATTTTACCTGTGACCAAAACACAGCA
>JAHPZR010017362.1:105000-110000 GCA_019787425.1 Platygyra sinensis
AATCTCAGCCTCGGCTTTATTCTTCAAATATTATTAAAATTTCGCAAATTTCAGCCTCAATATTCTTGTAAAATATATTCTTACAAAAAAAAAGTATATGAACTAAAATTTTCCTGGCCGAGAAATCCTCGCATCATGGATGTAAACTACATTCGCTTGACAAAAATCCTACTACAAGGGGGAAAAAAAACACAAACAAACATAACGGCGGCTGGGCGTTCAGCATGTTCGTCGTTACATCATGGCCCCATGGCCCAGTTCTTTTTTATCCTCCTCTTGATAACCTCCTCAACAGAAATTAAACCAAACAGAAAGTTGCTTTGCCTTTTAGGATCTTTTTAGTGTTAGGATCTTCCTGCCACCATTATAAACATGACACGACAAAGAAACCATCTTCTAATGATGGGTGCGTGCACTGTTGGGCATTCTGTCTTCCATCTGATCATGTGCTACACGTGAGTGTACTGCTAAGTATTGCGCGCTTCTACACAGGTATATCACGTGTTGCTCGTTGCGTGCACTGTTGGTTATTGCGTGCTGTCACCCAGCAGATCACGTGCTGCACGTGCTTGCACTGTCAGCTTCTATATTGCTTGCTGTCACGCGAGGGCCATTTAAGGTCCAGTTTAGTCCGGTTAGTTTTTTGTCTTAACAGAAGTAACTGATTGCGGTCGACATAACGGTGGCCCCAAGCCAATGAATTATCATTTCATTTGGTCTTGCTTTCACGTTGCCACGGTTTTCTTAAAGTGCATATGACATGAAAAATATTTTCTGCTTATTTGAAAGGCCTGTCAAAATACAGAAGAATAGCGTTTTTCTTTCCTTAATGCTGTTGCCATGACAACAGTTTGGCAACTGGTGCTGTTTTAATAAAAACTAAATTCCCAGTTTTTGTCTTAAACGAAGAACCAACTACCCCACTACTAGATCAGACTATTTGTAGAAATCTTTCAAAGGACTGCAAATTCCTCAAAGAGACAAGGTCAAAATTTTAGAATTTCTCTAACCAGGCTCCTCGCGGATTCACCGCTCGTTTTCGCGGCTTCGTTACTTGCTCGCGCACTCTGCCCCAACTAAACCGTCAGCTACGCAGGCCAAGTTGGAACAGTCTGGTGGACATCAGCTTGGACGACCTTAGCTAGACAGTTTGTATTGTTTTGGACCAATAAAGCATACATTACCTGGCTATGCATTGTGTAAAAACAGAAGAAATCACATTACTCTTCATGTTTCCCTTGGGAAAAAGGCCTCATTTAACCGTAGCTTTTAAGATTAAAAATACACCTCGGTTACGAAGCTTGCTGGGATAAAAGAATGGAAGAAAGTAACAGTACAACTGGTGCTTTAACACAATACCTCTGTTTATTTCAATGGTTGTTTGGTTCAGAAGATAATTAACACATGTTAAATAGACGGCATGTTAATAAAATTTTATCTTTGAGTTTTGATTGTTCATACATTTCAATATAAATAGAAAATAAAAGCGATTTGAAGTATATCATCGCACGAGTTTTGAGAACTAGTGTCCGTATTGTGCTAAGTTCATAATGAATATGATGAAACAAAAAGAACGCGACAATCCTATGGTGCAACGCTAACATTAAAACAACTTTCACGCAGAGCGAATCACACTGTATGTCGAGCGACAGAGTGAGCTCTTTCACGTGTAACATCTACTTAACAATTGGATTATGAGCTCGAGACTTCTATCGCGTGATAGTTGACGAGGGCGCAGCCCGAGTCAACTATCGCGCGATAGAAATCGAGAGAGAATAATCTTATTGTTTTAGTATAAATCTACTAGTCGTTCAAAAATTAATCTAAATCCTCTTCTCAACACTTCGAAAACGCCAAGAAACGGCCGTCATATTGTTAACAAGCGCACACTATTACGCTACTCACTATCTATCACAGAATAGATAGTGAGCAGCGTAGCCAATCAGACAACGGCATTCGTGATAGAACGCTAGTAGATTTATACTAAAAGGTAATATACTATGCATCATGTACCAATAATGTTTGGTTTCATTAAAAAAATACAATACTGTATCAAGATGGTAACTGAAAATGACCTTATCATATAGATTATATTGTGAAGTTATGACAGTTGCAATGTAATTTGTTAAGCTGATTACACTTTTTTCAATGTTACTAAACGTGTCTAGTCTCGATAAATAAAATATACATTCTGAAGACTGCGGACTTATTTGAATGAGTGCAGCTGAAATTAGATTCTGCACAGGTAACAACAGGCATTCGATATATAAAAATATAGTATCCACGCAGGATAGAATGAGAATAATATAAATATATAGTGTCTTGCATTTACAAAATCGAACAAAGTTTTACAAAGCATTTCTTTCTTTTTTACCTTGTCAATTTATTACGCAAGTTTTAGAAAATACTCTTCAGAACGATTCTTAAACTAAGCAAGGCAGCATTTGAAAAATTGGTAGTTTATAAAACGACATCCACAACAAAAGCCACACGTTCAAAAAACATTTGCACCCCTCTCCCCTCCGTAGCTAATACACGTTGTAATAAAAATAACATTACCTCCATCTTGTAGGTGACTGCAGTCGCGCAAATATCACTTGACCAATAAGCTACTTCTAAAGCTTCATTTAATTACTCGGTTGTTAGATTTTGAAAGAATTCAGTTTAAGAAGAACATGTGCGACGAACAATTTTCTTCCTTTTTCTGTCATCTAAGACGTCACTCCTACCTGGTTGACTATCGTGGCAAACATCACCCACATACGTCACATCCACGTGTTTTCCTTTTTCTTTCCGGATGACAAACCTCACTTTCACGTTACACTCTGGTCGCTTGCATTCCGCTCCTCCTCTGAAGAACACCGCTGAGTGGATTTTCCGCGAGTTTTCTGATCTCACGTGATTATTCTTGAAGCGCAAACTGCACCATGGATTGCTTTCTTTAACTTTGCTGAGGAAGATTCGAGTCCAGTCCCCACTCAACAATCGGCCGCCGCTTGGGAACGTGTTGATTGGAATTCTCGCCCAGTCCTCTTTCGTCAACTTAAATCGTGCGGTTGTTCCATCGATGTTCTTACGAAAATACTTTTTTTGTTTTCTGTTTCCATCATCATCAGATGAGTCTGAATCATCCGAATACTCCTGGAAACATTTAAGATAAGCTCTTATACACTCTTGAAATATCTCATTAAATAACTAACTCCAGGTATACGAGAGAATCCACTAGAAGTACGAGTAAAAAGCCGACAAAAGCTTGGACCCAAAATTATATTAATCATGTTGCAAACTTCTGTGTAATTGTTTTAAATATCTTCTCAAAAGAAATCATTTCTGACTAGACTGCGAGCAGTCTCTCTTTTCCTGGAAAATCCGGCGTGTGGAAGGACGCAAAACAAGTAAGAGTGCGAGCGTGACTGTGAGCGTGACCGCGAGTGTGAGCGCTGGTAGCGTGGGCGTCGGAAGTCACGGTCACGGTCACTGTCACGCTCCCACGCTTGTTTTGCGTTTTTCCCCACAATTTTCGAGGAAAGAAGAGGCTGCTCGCAGTCTAATTTCTATCAACACCAGATGTCAAAAACAAATTTTGAAGTTGATTTGAAACAATTGAAAGCACTGGGGAAATGAAACTGATGATGAAAACTTTACCTGTGTTTGCATAAGTTCCCAGAGATTTGAAATTTATTTCCTCGAGTGCTCATACGAAATTGCGTTTGGTGTCATTTCAGGCAACTGTTTTATCTGCAGCTCTTAGAAAATGCAAATCGAACTGTAACGTACTTAACATTAATCTGGTACAAGGGTTTTCCCCGCTTAAAACTGATATTGCTCGATTTCCTATCGGATTTCGTCATTACCTTTAAGACAAGCCCAAGCCAAAAGTAAATACATGTAAAACACCAAAGAAAGGAGGAAATCAATAATGGCCCTTACCATTCTCTGGTCAGCAAAATCCTGTCCTGAATAATCCAGATTTTTCAAGGGCATCATGTAGGGAGAGGAATCAACCTGTTTTCAAATAGTACAGGAATAACTTTAAGTACAAATACGCATTGCAGCTTGGTCCATGCAGCAGCTAACAACACTCAGTAAAACTAAATCGCCATTTGTCTTCAACTACATTTCAACCGACATTTCAATGAGTGTCAAATTTTAACCTACAAACAAGAAGTTGAAATAATTTATAACCGCGCTTTTTAAATCCTTTGCGCTCACAAGAACAGTACGCGATATCTAACCACTTCAGTAGAAACTAGGTCATATTCCAGAACAGTTACTGACAATTACTTTGCACTACTTGAGGTTCAACAAAGTAGTCAGTTGAGTCACACCACAGGCACCACTCTATGTATTCGTGGATATGAAACGAAGAGAATCTATGAGGGTTATAAATAAAGCTCTGAAAATTGCACATCTAAGACGGTTAAGACAAGAGAGGGTGTCTCCCTCTTGTCTCAACCGTCACCGGCCAAAAGTAATAGTAATTTCGCTATAAGACGCTTTAGACGGCCCAAGAAGGCGAAAAAACACCATACATGGGTCGATTAAGGTTTCTTTTAACTTTATTGGGATATACAGCCCGAGATGTGACTTAGATGTGCAATTTTCAGAGCTTTATTTATAACCCTCATAGATTCTCTTCGTTTCATATCCACGAATACATAGAGTGGTCTGCCTGTGGTCACACAATCTAAGGTTTACCATATCCAAGCTATTTTTAGAACGGTTTAGGTTTTTTTTCCAACAGTGACATAAACGCTGCAAGTTCTCACATGCTCTTGTTAACTGACTTCAGCAAATATTGCATTTTTCTTCAAATCTCTGAACTCGCTTTGATGAAACAACCAAAGAATTCACTTCAATAGAAGCTAGATCGATAGGTCTCACGGTCGCGGACGCCAGCTTGGTTGTGGTTGTGCCTATCATGCGATGCGGCGTTCGTTAATCGAACGTTCGATTATACCAATCGTTCGGTAATCGAACGTTCGATTGGGTTCGATTAC